>JANHGB010026675.1:10401-30195 GCA_026283785.1 Coracopsis vasa
GCTTAACTAGGCATGGCTTTGCTGGTTTTGCTGTCTCTGGGCCCCACCAGAGGTGTTTGCATGGGGTGCTGGGGGTGATCTGAGCACCCATCCCTGCTGCCTGCAGGACCTCCATCCCTCCAGGGTCTCTGTCACATTTCCCACGTGCAGGCATCCTGCAGGCTCTGCTGGGTGCTTCGTATCTGCTCCGAGCATCTGGCAAAGCGGTTTGTACAGCAGCAGCTTCCCTGGTTGTACGTTGATTTATGACTCTGTTGGTTGAGATGTGTGCTCCTGGGGCTGGGTGGGGGCTGGTGGGGCTGCCTGTGCTGGGATGGGGTCCAGATGCTCCAGAAACCCCAGTGCTGGCAGAAGGCTGCACGTTGCAATGGGCCCACAGTGAGTTCACAGACAGCCCCTGATGGACTGATGAACCGGGGAAAAACTGCTGAGTGTGACAGAAAACCCTAAATCTCAAAGCAGAGGAAGACCTGCTTCTTCCTCAGGAAAGCCTGGCTGCTGTGCTGGGCACTGATACCGCTGCAGGCGTGCAGGGCTGCTGTGAACCGCCTGCCCCTCTTCCTGACTCCGGCGGCTGTCTCTCCTGGCTCGGGGCCTCGGGTACCGCACCATCCCCTGTGCCGGAGGATGCTGGAGGAGGGTCCTTTCTGCAGGCAAAAAAAGTGTGTTGGGGTCAGGAGCGAGACGTGTCAGGTCTGTCCCCTTCCTGTGTTGGTAGCTGGCATGGATCACACTCAGACCTCTTCTGAATCAACTCCCAAGCTGCAAATTACCCTGCTGCCTCTTCTAGTACACATCATCATGGTGAAATTAATTTTCCATAAGAGAGTCAGCTGTTTCTTGATTAGAAGTGCTCCAAAAATACCAACAGAGAAATGATTACAGGAAGACTTCAGCACTCATTTATGTAATTGGACTTCACCTCCCTGGTTGAAGTTGTTGCATCCATTCCCAGCTTGTATAAGGACTTGGCCTCCCTGTTGCATGTGAGCACGGAGGTTGGGGTGCAGCATCCTGGAGGGTGCACTGGCCCTGGGATTCAGCCACGTGCCTCTGCTCCAGCTGATGGCAAGCTGTAGGTGCAATGTCATGGTTTCCATGTGTTTAAATCCCAGCAGTGTTGTCTTATCCTGTAATGAACTAACAAGAATAAGCTTAATGCAGTCGTTTGAGTAAATTGATTCTTCCATTTTGCTTGTTTCCTATGTGGGTTGTGAGGGTCAGTGCTGGAATTCAGTAGGAAAAGGGGCATCTGATGTGGTCCCCACCCCCTGTCTCCCCTAACAGCAGCTAAAATCCCTCTCCTGCCCTTGCGCTGCTGGTCAGCCAGGCTGTTATCACCACGTGTATGTGGTCTGAAGTGCTGCGTGCTCAAATGGAATAAAGGCAGAAGGCCAGTGTAATTTCCAAGATCATCCTGTGTGATTAGATTAGCAGTATCTTGCAGCACAGAGAATTGCTTTCTGGCTGAACCCTCGCTCAGGCTGAGCACGTCGCCAGTGTGTGTGTGCATGTTTCTTCCCTGGCAGAGGCCATGGTGGGATTGCTCAGCATCTCCTTCCTGTGCTGGTGGTGGCTCTGGCACTATGGCTATGGGGAAAGTTGCCTTTTGGGTACAGGTGCCTTAGGCTCTGTAAGGTCAGCCTTAATAAATGTTAAACATGGCAGATTTGCTCATCAAAAGCAAAGTAAACCGAGGAGTGAGGTTTGAATTCAGTACAGTGATTCCCAGATGTTGATCCAGACCCAGCCCTGCACATGGTGGCCCCATGGAGTTAAATAAGCACTGTGTGGCTATGGGGAGTGAAATGCTCTCAATAATGTGTTTTAAGTCCGATTTTCTGACCCAAATGAATTGTGTGTGCTGGGTAAGCATGGGCTTTGTGGAGCTTATCTCATGGTGGTGGACAGTTCTGAGGGCAGAAGGGGCTTGGGGCAGTGTGGTCCTGTGGGGTTCTTGATGCTGTGTGTGTGGTGTTGTTGATGGCACATCTCATCCGTGGCCAGGTATCTCCTTCATCATCTGAGTAAAGGGGTTAATATGTGAGAAGGCAACTGCTGCCTTAAACAAAGCTGGTGTTGTTTGTGCTGGCACTCCCCTGGGATGGTGGCTGCTGTGACAGTCTGTTCAGGATTCCCACTGCTGCTCCATACGAGTCCAACCCAGCAAGCCGTGTCATGTGGCTGTGGCGAGGCCCTGCTCCGTCTGCCCGCCGAGGAGCAGGAACAAATGGTGCTTTCACTGTGCCCGAGAAACCTCCCTCTTCCTTAAATTGGGCAGGGATTGGATGCTGATTTGTGTGTCTCCTGTTCTTTCATGCTTCACCAAACCTGGGTCTGCTTTACCCAGTGAGTAGAAGGCATAATGAAGTAGAGAGCTAAATTACTTGCTCAGCATCAGTGAACTATGCCTCCATGCAAGCTGGAAAGTGCAAGCTTGCTGCTCCCTTTTCCCTTATCAATAGCCTGGTCCTGATAAACATCTCGTCTTGAGTGTCTTCAGCCACCCTTTGCTCTGTGCAAAGAGAAGCTCTTGTGATTAGTCTTTTGGAGTTTGGAAAGGGAGCTGGGCAGCTCACTGCTTGCTGATGGCTGAGGTGAGGCTGTATGGTGCTGCTCTCCCTTAAGAATTCATGCACTGCTGTGCTTCCTTGGCTTTGGAGGATGCTGTTCTATCGCTGGATGTGATGGTTTGTGCTGCTCCCTGCTAGAGCCTTGCAGTGCTTCTGCCTGCAGCTTGGGGTGGATGCTGCCATTTGTGCAAGATGCTATAAACATGTCCTTAGGAGCCATATGCCCAAACCAACAACCCATAATATGTTGCCTTTGCAACCAAGACAGAGCTATGACCTGGGCTGATGAGCTGGAGAAGAAGCTGCCCAACTTATATGCCTTGTTGTGGTCATCTGGAAGACCTGCCCTCTGCCTGGCCTTTATGGTCAGGTCAGGCTGGAGCTGCCCAGTGCATCCTGCCCTAGACCCGAAGGCCATGCCAGCCCAATTGCATTGCTCACTTACACTAACCCTAAATAGCCCATTTCCACAAACCTTCTTTTCCCCACAGGAACTCCCACTTCCGTAAGTCCTGGTTGGCAGCTGCCTAAACTGGGGCTGTGTCAGGGAGGGATGCTGGGGCTGGAGATGGTGTTGGGTGATGATGTGGTTTCATACCGAGCTCCAAGCTGGAGTTGAGTCCAAGTGCAAGCTTATGCAGGCTTTAGGGCTGAGTGTAAGGCTTTGCGTGTGGAATTGCAGCTACACTCATTTCTGGCCTGTAGTACCACATCGAATGCTAGCTTCTCCTTGAGCCTTCTGCCCTGGGGATCTGCTAAAGCAAATTCCCAGTCTTTCCGAGCAGGAGCAGCCCTTGCCTGCCTCTCACTGTCATTGCAGCTCGAGGATCTTGCCAGGAAACTGCAGCAGAGCACACATTCATCTTGTTGCTGTCACTAACCAGCCCGGAGGTAGCAGAACTGGCCCCAGAAGCAGTTAGTGAACAAAAAGGGTTTGGGTGCAGCTTTGCCTGACGCAGCTCTGCTTGTTGCCAGTGTAACCACCTGCTTAAGGTGCTATCACTGGCTCTGCCACGAAGGGTACATGTGTAGGGGGGCTGCGAATGGCATTTAACATCTCATTGCAAGCCGTTTAGTTGCCAAGCAGTACATGCAGCCGACCCCCTTCTTGCTGGAAATGTGGTGATTCCCCATGGATAGGCTGGGCACAGGACCCGGGCATGGTGTGCGAGCTCTGGGCACGGCGTGGGGCTCCATCGCCTCTTCAAATATTTGCTTAGCTGTGTGGAAACAAAACACGGTTGGGATTGGGAAATGCGTGTGGGCAGCCCTTCTGGAGCCCGGCTCGAGCTGTGGGTGTAGCAGGGGAAAGCAGGGCAAGGACACCAGGGGCAGTGCATCAGCGTGTGTACTGGTGGGTGGTGTTTGGGGTGACCCTTGCTCTCCAGTGGTGGTGCCACCTCCCGGGTGTCCTATCTAATCTGTGCTCCCAGTGACTCCAGCAATGACTGCACCCTCCTGGCACTGGCAGCCACTGGTTCCGGGCTATTGCATCTTGTGATACACCTGCTGTAGAAATGACCTGTTACGGATGTTTCCTGGTGACATTTCATCAGTTGCTGCCCTCCTCTGTGATGGGTCCCTGTTGTTTCCTTGGCCTGGTGCCCTCTTCATCCCTCCTGGGGTGTCTTTTGACCTGTTTTTGTAATTACTAGTGCAGAATTTGCCTTCTAGATCTCTCCTCCTCCCTATTTTCAAATCATTTCCCCCCCCCTTCATTCTTAAGCCTAAGATGTCAGTGCAGGGGTGCTGTGGCTGGCACTGTGGTGCTCTGCCTGTCCTGCTGTCCCTATGGGTGGCAGTCCTACCATCACTGTGGGTGCTGCTGGTGACTCAGGGCTGTGCTTGCTGCTGTTTGCTTTGGGGCCTGTCCCTGCCAGCACCAGGTGTCAGCTTAAACTGAAACCTAAGCAGGCTCAGCCTGAGCAGTGCCAGGGCACGGGATCAGCAGGAAAGGAGAGGGGAAGGAACCTGGCTGAGGGGGGCTGGCCCTGGGGAGCAGGGGGCTTGTGCTGCAAAACGCAGCCTGCTCTGGCACATACGGATTGCTGGTGTGCTCAGACTGGTACTGGGATGGGGTTTGTGGTACCTCTGCCAAGCAAGTGTCAGCCCTTGGTGCTGCAGTCTAGGAGCAAATGCTGTTCTCCAGGCCTGCAGTTTAGTTTCCTGTTCTAATATTTCCTAATTGAGCCTCCTTGCTTAGGAAGCAGGATGTGCAGTTGTTTAAGCTGCAGTGCTGCATTACAGTCTGCATCATCAGATCTAGCTGGGTATGGTCCTGTTATTAACCAGCTGGGTTTCTAAATAGCCTTACACCTCCGCTTCCCAACTCCGTGCCCTTCCTAGCTCCACCAGATAACCAAGGCACGTGTGACCTGGGGATCCTCCTTACAGGAGGGAGCTGAAACCAAGCAGGGGAATGGTTGCAGGAGACTCCTGTTTCTCTTTCCTACAAAACCTGACGGTCATGGAAATGCTCCTTTTTCTTTCCCCTGCAGTGAACACCTACCTCTTCATGATGCAAGCCCGAGGCATCATGATTCGTGAGAACATGCGAACGATAGGGGCTCAGGTGTACGAGCAGGTGGTCCGCAGTGCCTATGCCAAGAGGAACAGCAGCGTGAATGACTCAGGTATTCCTTGAGTAACTGTCATTTTGATCAAAGGTTCCATTTCCATTGGAAATCAGGTTGACCTGAACCACTCTTGCTTGAAGGGATTAATTTGTGCTGGTAAATGCAGGGTGGGAACTTTGGCTTCCTTTTTATTTTTTTATATGTATGAATAGATATTACAAATAACATAAATGCCTATTATATATATAATTAATGTGTATATATGCTATGTATAAAGGCTGTATTAATAGAATAGAATTTCTTTATATTAATCGTAATTATTTTCTTTATATATATAAAATTCAAATGCTTCTAACTTGGAGAAAGGGTAAAAACCTTGAAAGGTCTCAAACGATGGGATGTTGAGCTGAAATTGCTTTCCAGCAGTTCCATTTGTTAGCTTCAACCAGTCTGAGGGTAAATACTTTCAAATTCAGTTTCATGTTTGAAGTCACTTCACAGGCACATGCATGTGCAGAGCTCTGCCTCCATGCACGTGGAGGAGCCTGTGCTCATAAGCTTCACTCTTCCCATGCAAGGATGAACAGAGATGACTTGGCTGGGGATCTGCCACAAAGAATACATTAAACTTTGGGCAGAATGCAGGGAGTGGAGTCGCAGGCTCCCACTCCCAGGCTGTTCATCATCCCTAATACAAAGCTCATAACAGAGTTACAAGTTTTGGTGTAAATATGGTACCGTGAAGCATAAACGCACATGGCTGCATAAGCCGGGGTGAGGCATTGCCTTTGGGCTGGTGTGACACCGAGCATGCACCTCCCCTGCTGACATGTCACCGGTGCATCCTGCTGGTGCAGTTGGCATCAGGGAGCTCAGCTCCTCCACTGCGAGGGTTCATCAGCAGGGGCTGATGAAGTTTTACAGAGCAGGATTATTTCCTTATTAACAGCAAAACAGGAGCTGTGTCCTTGCTGCCCAGCACACCGAGGAGCAGTGGTGTGGCCGCCGGTTCAGCTGTACTCTGACCAGGGATGGGCACGGGAGGGGAATTATCAACTTGCACAAGAGATTGACACCCAGGGTCACCTCCTCTCCCTGCTGAAGCTGGCCAGGGCTGCCGTTCTGAGCTATTTTTAAGGCTGGAAACATCATGTAAAGCAGAGGCAGGGTGAGGAAGTGGCTGAGCCCCTGAAGGGAGGAGGGTTGGACGCTCCACTGCTACTGCTTGTGGTGATGAGAGTCAAGAGCTGTCCTGCTGTGGTCCTGACCCTCAGGGCTCCGAGACCTCCAAAAACCTGCCTGCAGCAGACAGGGAAGTGGGTTACCATGTTAGTGTCAGCAATACCAGTACTGCTGCTGCTGAAAACAACTGGCTTTGCTTGAGCCTCATCTCCATCCCAGCTCTGGCATGAGCTGATACCGCTCCTGCTCCAAGAACTCCAGCTGCAAGGATGTTTTTGACATATACAGGCACTATGCATCATCGTTGGGTGACCTTCCCTGGCAGGCAGATCAAAGCAGGCACATGGTGGATGGTGGTGACATCTGGAAGGCACATGGCGCTGTGGCTGCAAGGATTTTAACACCAAGATCAGTATCTTCCCTCCTTGACTCTGTTTTTGGGTGCCTTGGTGGGATTGGAGCGGTGGCACTGCCTGGTGTGTGCATCCTTCCCCAGTGCTATGGCCAGGAGAGTAAACCCACATGGTATGGCTGCAGGGGGGACCAAGCCAAAGGCATTGACTGTCCCAACAGCTGCCCCTGTCCTACCCTCAGGCAGCACTGGGTGTCCATCCCTGCATTGACTCCACACTTCCAAGGAGAGGCGTGCAGAGGAAGGGCAGGGATGCTGCTGCTGGGAATGATCTGGCAAGGGTCACAAACCAGTTTGGGCAGAAGACACTGTGGCCCCTCTCTAGCTGTCCCTGTTCCAGCTGCATGGGAGCACTGGGAGGCTGGAGGCTGATGCTTCCTGAGCTACAACCTTCCCCATACATCATGTGTGCTGTTCTTTGTGCAGTGCTGCCTTGTGCATGTGTCCTCCTGGGACCTTAATTTCTGGCAGATTCCTTAAAAATGCAGTATCCCACTGTGAATGGCAAGGTGACCGAGCACAGGGTGCTTGTCCCCATCCATCTGCCTTTATTCTTTGCCCTTAGCTTTTTTCCTCTTGTGTTAAAATGAGGAAGTAATTTATAACTTTTTCAGCATTTGCTAATAGATGCAGTAATAGGTTTCCTGTTCAGTGAGCCAAGAGGGATCCCTTCTGTGCTTTTGCAAGCAAAAAAGGCAGCCCTTGGTGCAAAAAAGGGGAGCTGAGCTTCACTGTACATTATCCACTGGACTAAGTATTGAGAGCGTGCTCTAGTGATAGGGATTTAATGGGAATCTGGTTATTAAAATATAGAGCAGTATCAAGCATCCAAAACAGTATCTATCATACTTGAAAAGCCCTTAGGTTCTGTTTACAAGTCCGTCTTGAGCCTGGGATAGTTTGTGTACCACTTATTAGAATGAATAAGCAGTATTAATGATGTGATTACTAGCACAACGAAGCAAGCTGGAATATCAGACCAGCAATGACTTGTCCCAGTTGGTTTAAATGAAAGATTCTTGACCTTGCAGGTAAAGGCAACCCTTCCTGCTTTGCTTTAAAGGATGAAATTGTCTCTAGATTATTTTTTCTTGATATATCATTAATGTGGCTATTAAATGCAGCAGCCTTTCTGCTATGGAAAATATACTGTGCTTATGCAATTACTTAAATGTCTCTATCCTTACATATGACTTGGATTCTTAGCTCTTAATCTTAGCAGATTCATTCACCTCATTACACTGTAATTCTGGGTTTATTAAATTGCTCTGGGGATAAAATATGTGAAACCTTTTTGCTATCAATATGTTCTTGAAACTAAGTGTGAGATGAATTTGAAAGGTTATAGCTGCTGGGTAAAAGAAAAAAAGTGCATTTTACACTGGGTTCAGTAAAATAACTTAATCTGGCTACCTCCTGTAAATCACAGAATGGTTTGGGGTGGAAAGGACCTTAAGATCATCCAGTTCCAACCCAACTGTTTATTGATGGGTCACTTGCAATCCTTGTGCCCAAGGCTTTGCAGAGCTACCCGGACAGCTCTCAGGGTATGATGGGGTGGACACTGGACCTTCTTTTGTCTCCGTGTGCCTGAACACCAGCTGGTTTGTCCTACGCCCATGAGAAACCAGGGCTGCTCTTGCTTTGAATTAGCATGGTGAATGTCAGCCCCATGGCATGCTTCTGCAGCTAGCTGCTGCAGGAATGCCTGCCCATGGTAGGGTAGTTGGAAAGGATGAGACCACCTTGTTCTGGTAGCTGCCTGTGATGGGACTGGGTGGCTCAGCTGTAAATCTTCTTTCCAGGACCTCTGTGGGGTGTAAGGTTGGTGCTGGTGCTGTGCATCTAAAGGCCAACCCTCTGCTAAGCATCTGATGCTTGGAGAAAGTGGAGAGGCAGCATCTTTCAGTAGCAGCTGATGCAGGGAACTTAATTCTAGTGCCTAAAATGAAGTCGTGCTTGACTAAGATGCCTTATGCAAAGCTGGCAACTTTAATCATGAACTTCTGCTTTCTATGGTAATGTAAAAACCTCCTTAAAACATCTGCAGGTGTAAGAGGCTGGAAGGGTTTTGCCCAGGAGGAAAAAGGATGCAGAGGAATGGAGGTACTGGAGAAATATGGGAATACGCTGTGCTGGTCTCCTCTGCTCTTGCACAATGCAAACTGGAGGAGAGGCTGTGTGTAACTTGATAGTTTTCATTGATCTTTTGGGGAGGATGCAAGGCAGGATTTCCCTGTGCAGGCTGCTGCACTGACACTCCTTATTGGCACCGGGACCTGGAAAAGACCCACTGGAGGAGCATGTTCCCTTTCACCGTGCCGTGGTCCTTCAGGGACAAGGTTCTAAGTAGCTTTTCCTTCCAAGTGCCATGTGCTCCTTTGCTTTGAGCTGTTTGTGATACCTAAAGGTGACGTTGAAAGTTCTTCCTTAGGTCAGAAAATGTGAAGCCTGAATTGTGAGTCCAGATAGAGCTCATGCTGCATGGGGACACCCCATGCTGTTGGGGACATCCTCAGCCATGGATGCATTCACAGGCTGCTTGCACAGGCAGATGGCTGGAAATAACAAAGACCTGCAGATCGAAAGTAAACTTGTTTTAAATCTTCCCTTTTTGTTCCCCATCCCCCAGATTATCCTCTTGACCTGAACCACAACGACACCTTTCTGCAAGCCACAACGTTTCTTCCTGAAGACTTTACCTACTTCCCCAACCATACCTGTCCTGAGAGGCTCCCTTCTATGAGTGAGTAGCATCTCAGTGGCCCTGTACCCCTTTCCTGCTCCCCATGGCTTTGGAGGGCACATTGTGGCATTCGTCAGCTCACCAGCATTGCACCTTTCCCTGCCAGCACCTGGAGATGAATGGGAGCGCTGTTTGGAGCCTGGTCCCCTCCTGGAAACTCACTGTTTACCCATCACACTAATCCCTGCTATGTTGGAGACAGGTCTTACTGCTGAAGCAGGAGCCCATTGATTGGCAAACACTGTGAGCTGGTGGAAAGGCTCGGCCAGCCCTTTTCCAGGGGCAGTGGTGGCAGGGTGGCCCCTCGGCAGCACTGCTGGTCCCAGTTCTGAGCTGTGCTGGTACAGCTGGGCAGGGGCTGGTGCAGGACATGGGGCTGGATCCACCCTAGAGGGAACTGCAGCTGGGAGAAATGCTTCCACCAAAGCAATACTGCAGTGGAAAGCTGGGCTCCCTGCTGAGGTGTGGGGGTTTGTGTGTGCTGGAAACCTGTATGGAGGTGTAGAAGGGTGCCCTGGCCAGTGTGGGTCTCTGATGGAGGAGCTGCATCCAGGAGTGGTCACAAGGCTGAACAGAGCCCATCTGCTGAGGAGATGAAGGTGTTGCAAGTCATGCCAGCAGCATTTCCTATTCATTTTTATTGGTGCTTGGGGAAAAGAAGAGGCTGTTTGCATTCAGTGATGGGGCTAGAGGGCCGAGGTGCAGCGATGTTCTGTCCCAAGCAGGCACAAGCTGCCTCAGGACCACAGCAGTTCCTGACCCCCTCTTCTGCTTCTCCCTGCTGTGTTGCAGAGGGCCCCATCGATGTAAATATGAGCGAGATCACGATGGAGGATATCCACCAGTTCTTCTCAAAAGACCCTTCCATCAAGCTGGGAGGCCACTGGAAGCCGAGCGACTGCCTGCCTCGCTGGAAGGTAATGGGAAACTGGGCAGCTCCATCACTGTTGAGCACAGGGGAACAGAGAGTCCTAGGTGGGTGATGGAAAGACATTAATGAGAACATCTCTGATGTGCTGCAGCTTCAGAGTAATGAATATAAGGATCTCTGAAGCGTGGAGCTGCAGTGCCTAGGGAGGAAACGCTGAATTCAAGGGCTGCTTTAGTGATGCATGAGTCAGCTCTGAGTTTCTGCATGGACTATGAAGGAGCCAGGCAGCGAGCTCCTCCCTGCTTCCCTGCTGCTGGCCCTCCCATTGCCCCTGCTGCCCTGTCCTGGGTAGGATTTAACCCAGAGAGGCAAGGTGGCAGTGTGGGAGACTCCTGACCCCAGAGGAAGGTGGCTTAGGGCAGCGTGGTAGCAGGTCTTGGCATGGGCAGAAGCAATGGAGGTGGGAGCTGTGGGTCTCTCTTCCACTCAAGGTTGCATTGAATTTCCCAAAAGTTGACTAGGAAATCCATGTTGTGGGGGTTGGAAGGGTTTCATGCTGCTCAGCCCTGCATGGCGGAGCTGAGACACCATGGTTAGTGCTGCTCCTGTAACACCACACCAGCCAGCCCCGGGGGTTGCTCAGCAGCAGGAGGAACTGGTTCGGTGCAGTAAGAGCCGTGTCCTCTCCCTGTTAGGTGGCGATCCTGATCCCATTCCGCAATCGATACGAGCATCTCCCTGTCCTCTTCAGGCACCTTATTCCCATGCTGCAGCGGCAACGTTTACAGTTCGCCTTTTACGTCGTGGAACAAGTGAGTGAGCCCTGGGGGACTGGAGCAGCAGCCGCTGGGGCACGGATGTGCTGCACTAAAGCTGTGCCTGCCAAAGCTGCAGGCTCAGCTCTGTGCTGTGTGCCAAGGAGGTTACCTGCCAGATCACATCATTTGACCCTGGGCAGGTTCAGGGTTCATGTTGCCATGTGTAAGTTGTCCCATTCTGCATAAGCTGAGAGGTGTGCCCCAAAATGACTGGTTTTACCTAAAAAATGAAGTAAAAATTTGATAATTTTTGGGTTGGTTTTTTTTTGGTTAATCCTGTATTGGAGCAGATATTTTTTAAAAAGGCAACTGTGATCCAGGTGTTTGCAGTTTAAATAATGTGTTATTTTTGTACATCTCTAGTAGTGCTGGGCAGCATCCCATAGGCACAGAAATGGCTTGACCAGAGTCAGGCAATTCTTGTCTGGCCAGTTTCTAGATGACCTTCATGAATGTAAAACAAAAGACAGTCATTTGATGTGTATGTGAACCTGTCACTTCTGCTGTCTGGCTTCATCCACCCAGTAAATGTTCCTCCATATCTAGCTCATCTTAAAAAAGACTGATCAAAGTTGGGTTGTTTTGTTTAAGTGTCCAAGTAATAGGACTTTAGCATCTTTGTTTTTGCTCCTGCACGGCAAATTCAACACTTAAGTCCTGGTTGATCTTGCCAGTCCGTCCCAATACATCATTTCCTTTTGTGGCACCAGTGTGGGAGCTGCTTGCCCTCTGCAGCTTTCTAGACAAGGCTGGGAATGCATATGCAGAGCACGAACTGCACGGGACTCCCCTTAAGAAGGAACTTTCTCCCTCCTAGGCTGGAAACCAACCCTTTAACCGTGCCATGCTCTTCAACGTTGGCTTTCGGGAAGCAATGAAGGACTTGGATTGGGACTGTCTCATCTTTCACGATGTGGACCACATACCAGAAAATGACCGTAACTATTACGGGTGTGGACAGATGCCGAGGCACTTTGCAGCCAAGCTGGATAAGTACATGTATCTGTAAGCACTGTTCTTCCTCCCCACTACCATAACAGCTAAGGAGCCAGTGTTAGATTCTGGTGTTTTAAAGGTGAAAGACTAATCTCTGTTTGCTTCTGGGGCTTTGTGTGAAGTGAACATGAGAGGGGAATAGAAGAAAGCATCCTCACAGCTCAGGCATCCCCCATTGCAGGCGGGAGAGCTGCAGCCCTGGTGGGCTTTGCCCTAACCCCTTCTTTCCTACTTAGGCTCCCTTACAACGAGTTCTTCGGTGGGGTGAGCGGCCTGACTGTTGAGCAGTTTCAGAAGATCAATGGTTTCCCTAATGCCTTCTGGGGCTGGGGTGGTGAAGATGATGACCTCTGGAACAGGTAATGGAGCTTGTCCCTGAACTCTGCTTCTGAGGGTGGTTCTGTGAGCCAGCCCAGCTGAAGTGTCTGAGAGGGAACAGGGGCTGCTCCAGGCAGTGCATGGGAAGCAGGGAAGTGCTGGTTGGGAAATTACTGTCCCTGTCTGCAGTATCCCACACTGCTGAGCTCAGGCTGATCTTAGTCGAGCTGAAGCTTGGAGGTGCCAAGTGTGACTTGTCCAGAGCCCAGGCTGGAATGGGGAGGTTTGCACAAGGATAAGCTTATCTGCTGGGTGGAAAGGCAAAGCTGCTGTTGGAGCCCCGTGCGCATGAACTGTGCAGCCCTGGCAAGTGCTGATGACACAGCAAGTGCAATGACTGACTCCTATTTTCTGTTTATTCCTTCCTTTTCCAACGCAGAGTGCAGTATGCAGGCTACTCGGTGACTCGACCAGAAGGAGACACGGGGAAATACAAATCAATTCCCCACCATCATCGAGGAGAAGTGCAGTTCCTAGGAAGGCAAGTACATTATTTTTGAGGATCCCAAAGCTCTTTGCAAAGCATCTGTACCATGTACAAGGCTCCCTGCAGCTTTTGGGGGCAATAACAGCCTTAACTCATGAGGGAAACTTAACTGCATGGAGATGGAGGCAGAGTGCTGCCTGGATTCCTCCATCCCTCCATTTCATACCCTGTATCCCTGTGATGAGAGGTCCTTGCATCCCTGGAAGTTTTCAAGGTCAGGTTGGTCAGGGCTTTGAGCAACCTGCTCTAGTGGAAGGTGTCCCTTCTCGTGGCAGGGGGCTGAAACTGGATGAGCTTTAAGGTCCCTTCCAACCCAAACCATTCTATAATGATGGTGTATGCAAACAGGGAGATGGCAGCAGCTCCGACACACTTCCACTGCAGTGCTGAGATGGAGCAGCTCATCCCTCTCCATTCTTCTGTTCCTGCCTGTTGGCCCCAAAGCAGGGTGGGTGTACAGAGCCCCTGAATTCAGGCTTTGCTCTTTTGCTGGACTCTGGACATCCATCAGGAGCAGTGACTGTCCCCTGTGCCGAAGGAGCACAAGTACTGTGTGCTTTTAGTCTTTTCTCTCAAAAAGCTACGTTCTCTCTGGGGCTTTCCAGGAGGGCTCTGACCCCTTTGCTCAGGAGGTTGTTTTGGAGCGGGCAGAGGTTGGTTGCATGACTGGGAACCTTGGGAGAATTTGGGTTTTCTGAAAACTCAGCAGCAGGGAAATGCCTTTTTCACAACCAGCTGCAGGAATTGACTCTCGTGTGTGATGAGCTATTGGACAGTGCAAGCTCTGTTCTGCAGAGGGGCTCCTGGCTGCTGCTGGTGCAAGAGGCAGCAAGCAGGGTTTATGTTGCAGATGCCATTTGAGCTATCTGCTGGTCTCCTCTTACAGAAGACTCACTTCAGGGAGTTTCCATTTGAGGTTATGTCATCTTTAGCCCTACTTTTCATTTCTGTCAGGCAGAGTGCAGCCAGAATGAGAGATGCTTCTTTCATTTCACTCTTGAAACAGATGTTGGTTTTGGCTTAAAAAGCTGTATTTGGTCAAACCCTTGAGGTGTGGAAGGCTGGCAGTGCAGTGGATTCAGCATTTGTTCCTGATGCTTCCCTGGTCTCTTCCTGACCCTGGACAGGAGCTCTAGTTCCATGTCAGCAGGACTTGTGGGTCAGTGCTGTGGGATGGGAGGGATCTGCAGTGAAGATGGGCAGGGCAGTGGTTCTCCCCGGTGAGGCTGATGCCTGTGTCACTGGGTGCTTCTGCCTCCACTGCTGTGTCTGGAGCCTGACGCCCAGCCTAGGCAAGGTTTGGCAAAGGGTAATCCGCTGTGTTGTGCCTCCTGAAATCTCTGCTCCCCTCTGCTCTGCTCTTAGCCATGGGCAAGTGGTAACTGCTGCCATCTGGAAGTCTGCTGCTTCTCCCACCCAAGCAGGGAGACCCAAAACTCATCCATGGAGGAGGAAAGTGTTCATCGAGACACCAAGTGTCCTGCTTGTGTTCTGATGCTGTGACCTCTTTGAAACTGGCTTTGGCACTTCCCTCTTTGCTGTCACCCAGCATCTTCCTTTTCTTCCTGGCATATCCCATCCCTGGTGCTTTTTCTGTCCCCAGGTCTCAGCTCAGCTCCCACTTGCCCTGGTGCTGCCAGGCCCCCAGCACTGCAGTGCAGAAAGTCAGTGTCCTGCTGAGATGTTTGTGCTTATTTTAGTTTGTTTCCCCCCGACCCTTAGCCCTTACATGTCATCATGCTGCCCCTAAATTTGGTTGAGGCTCTTGTTGTATACCAGCTGCAGTTTCCTTCCTCAAATCATCATTATTCTAGTTTTACTTCCTCGTCCCCCATCCCCTGACTAAAACCGTTTAGTTTTGCTCTTGTTTGTGATTCAGTTGCTAAAAAATGAAAAGTCCACATCACCCCTCATCTGCTTTATGGTGAGGGTTCAGCAGGACCCCCTGAGCTCAACCCCCTCCTAGGAATGGGACCCACAGGCTTTGGGCTGGAGTTAGAGGTTGTTTTTACAGCTGGATACTGGTGGGAAAGAGCATTTTGCTCTTCATCAAGTGATGAGCTGTAATTTTCTAAACTTTGGGCTATTTAATATAGATACTCAATGTAGAAAATGTGCCATTTATCTTTATTAAGGGCTCAGAAATTTGTTGTTTTGTAGCTGCTGTTGGGACTGACTGTTAAAGGCTGTTTTAGTAGCATTGGAAGGACTTTGCAGGGCTGTGGGATATGTGGAAGTGACTCTGTGCTCTGGTTCTCATTGCATAGGTATGCCTTGCTGAGGAAGTCGAAAGAAAGACAAGCCCTGGACGGCCTCAATAACTTGAACTACTTTCCAAACGTCACGTATGACGCCTTGTATAAGAACATCACTGTTAACCTGACACCGGAGCTGGCTCTGGTGACCGAATATTAAGAGGAGAAAATAACTTTGCTCTGCCCTTCACCACGAAAGCACCACGCTAGACTTCCTTTTCCAAGGGTTATCGAGGACAAGCAACACTTTGTCTAATGAAGGATCACAGTATTCTGGAGAATCAGGCTGAAAGTGCACGCACAAGTTGCCCTAGCTGTACCAATCCAGCCCGGTACTCATGCAGCAAGCTCAGCAGCCTCTTTCTTCCGCCACTTGCTTTCTGGGTTTCAGGACAATGGTTTGACCTGCTGCTCTTGTCTCCTCCACATTCCTCCTCCAGCAATCTCTGGCACTGGGACTCACCTCGGATGTGCTTTCTCCTCCAGGCAGCAGCTCAGCTGAGGGACTCCGGCTTCTCCATAGTGAACGTCGGGAGCGATTCAGTCAGCAACTGCCCCGGTGGGAGATCAAATGACTTCTGATATCATTCTTCTATGTCTGTGCGGTTTTTTAAATGACCTGCTTGAAGTATATACAACAGAATCGCTTCTTAAAGAAGTGTAAGTGTAAATATGCTGTGTAAATTGCCCCTTTTAATTTCTCTCCTATGGCTCAAATCCAAGCTAGAGGTTTACATACGGTCACTCATTTTAGTCCTGAATTCTGCAAACACTTGTGTGTGCATCACTGTACTTGTGCAAGGTGTTCCCTTTTAAGCCAGTGAGACTGCTTGCATGATTTAAGCTGTGCATATGCAGAAATGTTTGTGGGACAGGGCCCTAAACTTTCCAGTGTAGCAGATGAGAAACACAGTCATGTCATCGCTCATTCCAGAAACCACAGGGGTGGCTTTTTCCAGGGAGAGTGAGGAAATGGGAATATTTATGGTAAACCTCCCCTTTGTCACTTCTGCAACATGATGTGCAAATGAATCCAAAAGCCATATGGGATAAAATCTCTTGCCTGTTGCTCTCTACCCCATGGATGGCAAGTATGAGCTTGGCAGAGTACTTGAGCTCACATCCATGCTGCCACAGGAAGCGCTGCCCCCGTGCTGGCCGCTCCTGCCCATGTGCCATCCTTGGGATGGGGCACTGAGCCCTCCCCAGCCCAGCAGTGCCCTACTATTGCTCCTACAACATGATGGTACAGTTGGAGAAGTTGTTTTAGTCTGTATTTAGTGTGTAAGTCCAGCAGCACACTGAGGTCCTGTCAGTGCACTTGGTTATCACCATCGGCACAGCAGCGCTGGCACTGGCCAGCCCATGGAGCAGGTTGTCACAGGTTAGTGGGAGCGAGAGAAATGAAGGACACATGCATCAAGCTAGTGAAAACATGAGGACCGGGAACCAGAGAGCTTGGTCTGACACCCCATCCAAACTGGAGTGCCCCCTGCCTTCTCCCATCTGCCATCCCCTCCTATCCTGTGCTGCTGTGGGTAGCTGGGCTCCGAGCTCTCCTCCCCACTGACACTCAATCCAGTCCTTACACAGACCAACACAGTCACTTTTACTGGACCTCTCTGACTTAAAAGTAAATACATTGGGGGTTGCTTTTTAATTTGTATTTATACATAACAGTGGTGGGTACTTAACCTCCGAAGTACTTTAACTTTCTTTTAACTGCGTTGTTTGCCTTCGGTTTCCTTCTCATGGTTTACATTGTTTTCTCAGTTCCATGGACGTATGATCCCCATACGCATCTGTTGTGGGTGTGACTGCCCAGGGCATTCCTAACCTGTATCCAGAAAACATTAGTTTAGAAAACACGAGTTCTTGTGTAGATCCTGATCGGCCGGTATGAGAGGACAGCAAGCCTGCCCTTGAAAAGTGCTGATAAGTTTGTAACTTAGGTTTTAAAGTCTCTGAATTTACATGTGCTTTAAACTCATTTCCCGAGGGGATTCAAGCTGGTTATTTATAGGCAGAGGTGAGGATTTGCTTTTTATGGCGCATATAGCAATAAAGACTTTTTGCTTCTGAATCTCGATCTCTAATTCACGTGGACCCTTTTCAGATGCTGAACCCGCGTTGCTCTGCTCCTCTCTTCTTTCATCTCGAGACCTTGCTAGAAATCTGTCTTTGTTTAATGGTGCTTCAAACAAGGAATGTATTTCAACCAGTCTGAGTTCACTACCCCAGGAATCATGCATGTGTGCGTGAGTAGGTGTTTAAACTACCTTAGTCGGGATCCTCAGCCCTCGATGTGTACCTGACACCCATCGCACCTTGTGTTGAACAAAAAGCTGTTACCTCTGCTCAGAAATGCACTCTACGGTTGGCACAAAAGGGTCCATCCCCCCAGCAGCATCCCTCTTCATAGCTCCTTTGTTCTAATCACGTTGGATTATCCCCCCCTTTTATAAAATGTGGAATATCTGAAAATGTGCACTGTTAATCTTATCAGCTATGTCAAATACTGTATAGTAAATGTAACTGTTAAGAACATACTGTCGAGCGCATGTGCTGTTATGGTGTAACAATTCTCGTACTAAGGAGAACCTGTACATACTCTGGCAGCTGAAATCCAACAAGGCCACTCATTCGCCCCTTCCATGTCCCCACCGTCGCTCAGCCCCGCTGCAGGGCAGGTCCTGTTCAATGCTGATTTCTCTCTTCTTTTCTCTCTTCAATGAGCCATGTGGGTTTTATTTGCAGAACTATTTATTGACAGTTAATAGTTGTCTGTAAAGCTCTGCTTCCCTGAAGGAGGTACCGTCAGAGCAGCAGCCGCGCGCTTCGGGTCACTCACCATCAGAAGTGGCTTTAAACTCTAAAGCAGCTTTTCCATCGTCATGGCTTTCGAGCTTCCCTTTCTGTTTGTAAGAGGTGCCAGGGGGACGTTTTTGCACTGAAGACTAGTGTTTGAGAACACACACACCCTTCTCAGCAAAGCAATCCTTTGTGTCATTGCATTTATTTACCCATGTGTTTGTACATTTTTGTATTTGTTAATTTATGAATGATTTTTTCAGTAAAAAATACATACTCGAGACCAAAGAGTGCGGTGCTTGCTGTTCTTGTAGGAGGTCGGGGGGTGCCTTTTTGCCATAGGAAGTAAGTGCTCATTGGAGTTTGAGTGGAGAAAGGTGAGCCCCAGGTGCTGAAAGCTGGTTAGAAATGTCTCATTAGGGCTGGCCAGAAGCAAACTGAGTGCAGGATGGGGGTGCTCCCCGAGCTCTTATTACCCTGTGTATGCTAAAGCCTCTTTTCCAAGCATCTGCTTCAGTGATGGAGGGGCTGGGTGGTTTGAGGGAGGTGTGTTTAGGATGATCCTTGGCTGGAGGTGGTGCAGGGCATGAAGATGTTGATGGGGAGGGCTGGTGATGAGATTTTTGATCAATAAACCCAGGCACGCAGACAAGCGTCCTTGTAGCAGCAATAAAATATCCTTCTCCTGCCCGGCAGCACACAGGCATGCCAGAATAAATAGCTGGCAGCCCGGGTTGTTCCAGGCCTTGCCTTTATTTAGCTCTCTGTCTTCTGGGAAGCTTCCTCCCACCCATGGCACTTGGCTGGAACCTGTGGGGTGGCAGGATCCTTCCAGCCACTGCCACTGCCCTGGGGACAACGGCCTTGCTTCCCCCTGTGCTTGCAGGAGTGAGGGTGGGAGCCCATCTCCTTCCTGGCTGTGTGCTTATTGGGATTCCCTGACCCCAGTATGGGAAGATCCCCATGGCTGTGTTCCTCCATGGGTGCACCCCAGCTGTGGGGGCTTCATTGCCTGCATCACCCCTGCAGGGGCTGGAGGAGATGGGTGCACACGGAAGTTTGGGGTTGCCCTGTGCAGAAAAATTGGGAAGGGTTAGGGAAGCTTCCAGCTCATCCCAGCTGTGTTCATGGGACCATCTGTAAAAGAAAGAGCTGGGATGTGCATGGGCTGTGCCAGGATGGTGCCCAAGAGAGGAGTCCTGCGCGGGCCCAGCATGGCACTGTAGCTCTGGCACAGCCACCAGCCCCATGTCTGTGGGGCAGAGGGCTCCCTGCTCAGGCTGGAAAACAGCTCAGCCTTTGCACTGCACAATCCTCAAGATTCTATGCAGAGTGCATAAAAAAAGAGCCACCAAAGCAGGGTCTTTTCTCCCACTTCTTTATCCCCTTCATCTCCATGTGGCACAATAAACCTGCCTGCCATGGCCTGGGATGAAGCTGGACCATGCTCATCCCAGAGCACCTGTGGCTGCAAGCATCCTAGCCCACCTGGAGCAGCTGTGGGGGATGCCTTGCCCAGGAGCTGCTGGAAAGGCTGGGCAGGAGCTTGGGGCAGGAGTTTCTGTCCTGTTCAAGTATGTTTTTATGGCACCCATCCCATGTGAGCTGGGCAGAGGCAGAGGCTGATGAAGCTTTGCATCTACCCCTTTCCCTTCGGAGCACCTGCTCTAGAAATGGGGCTTTCTCCAA
>JANHGB010026678.1:0-16326 GCA_026283785.1 Coracopsis vasa
TTCTTTCTCTCATAGCAGCTTTCCATGATGATACTCCTCACAGTGCTAGATATGTCCAGTAATGAAATACCTGTCGTATTGTTGCAACCAGAAACAACTCATGACAGTCACAGAACAGATCATCCCCTTTCACAAAGCAAACTACCAATATGAGTGAAAACAGATGCCCCTGAAGATAAAAATACATGGTACATGAACAAGCTACTACAACGTAAGACAGACATGGAATAAATGTGAGCGCAGGGACAGCCCAGTGCAGTATAGCCTAAATGCATCTATTTTACACTCCAGTTTACCTTGCATGATCTTGTCCACCAAGTTTCATAACACTGGAAAAAATCACTTCATCCCTCCATGATCGCTTCCTCTCTCAATTACTTATTCTGTTTTAGCTCATTAGCTTGAGAACAGCTTGAAACAACAATCTGTCTTGGATTTGAAGAATGCTTTAGCAAAATGGAGTCCCTGGATCAAGGTATCCAGACTGCAACAATAACTAAATAAAAGAAATCTTACTGACCTACAGACAACCTGAACTGATCTATGTCATTATGCTGTAACAGTGAAATTCCCTATGACAACAGTTTCAAGAGGAAGCAGGCTAAAGTCTGTTCCTGTAAGAAAGACAGATTGTATTCCTTGGAATCTAGTGTAAAGGAGGTAAATTAACTCTTTAGAATCAATCTTTGAAAAGGAAGATGTAAATGTTTACAGGTATATTGAAAGGCAGAGCTGCCCTTTTTCAGTAACAGAGGTATATCCAGAGCAAACTCCTCTTGTAGCCAGATGTTTATCACATCCTTATTTCAAAGAGTAGCAGTCATTACACAGTGAAGTTCAAACACTGCTTTGGATCTCTTTGGGTTTAAAAAGTGAAAATACATTAATTTGGAACATATACACAATTTTTTCAAACCTTTTCAATGCACAGTTCTGCAGCTGCATAAGCAGCTGTTGCATACACCATAAGCAAAGTACAACAAAGTAGGAAAGGCTACTTGAGGCTCAAGTTTCGTTTTCTTGGTTGTATTTTGTACCCCTTTATAGATAATCTTAAATCTTGAGGGACCTCTATACCACATCTTCAATATCTGAAATCTTATGTAAGAGAGAGACAGGACAGATAGGAACTTCAATTCAGTAACACCAGTGAAAATAAACCACGCAAATCTAAAGAAACCATGCTCTAAACCCTCATTTATACTGACAGTGTGGCTGCCATTTCTCAGGGTGGGAAGCTCCACACTTCTGAAATGCTCATTATCAATGCACAACAAACAAACAACCTCAGTAAGATGGGGTAGCATCATTACCATGCACTAATGTAATAATAAACAAAACCATATTTACTACATATATTTATTTGTGGCATTCACCCATAAGAGAATACAGTGACAAATTATGGAGATAGTACACACTGAAAGACAACATGATTATCCAAGATACAGAGTATTATTAACAGAAATGTACTTAACTGAGAGAAATGAATGTGATTTAGGTATCTATGAGTTTATAACTCTCTGTTCATGAACAAACGTATAATAATTGAAATATTCAGAAGAGGAGCATGTGCTAGGGTTTTTTTTGTTTTTTTTGTTGGTTTTTTTCTCAGAGGCTTTCCTTCCTGCAGCACTGCAGCTGCTAGAAAAGTATCGTTTCATTAACCTCTGACTTCACAAATGAGATCAAGAATTATTCAGACGCAATTTAGAATGGGGCCCAGCTCAGTGAACCCCGCATCACACATCAAAACAAAGACAACAACCCTCTTTACCCAAACCCATAAACAAGAAAGAAAAATACATGTGGTAGCAGAACAGAGAGATGTAGGTTACTTCTGCCAATACTTAGTAATTTAGAATTTCTTAACTGTTATAAGTTATTTAGCAACAATTCAGGAGAGGCTAGGTCAAAACCCAAAGATTCATTAGGTTTGCAGAATTCATTTTGGTTGGGATTTTCAAGGCAATAGCAAGCAAGAGAGTCATCTGTCTGATCAGCATGGGAGGAGAGAATCTGCTGTCTTTGAAAGCCTCCAACTTACTGCATAGTACCTTTCTAGCTTTCATAAAAGAGTATCTAACTGATTTATATCCCTAGGCTATTTACAAAGGATGTCACAGCTAAGTACAGAATGGGTCAAGATTTCATTTAATTTCATACAATGTTCCTAAATAGTAACATTTAAAATCCTTTTATTCTGCATATTCAGAAAATAATCCATAAGCCAGTAAGTGTTGTCTGAAAACAACTGAAATGGAAAACAATTCTAGAAAGGAATCCTATTCAGTTGAGTCCTCTCCACAAACACGAAAACAATACTAATTGTATGGTTCACTCTGGTCCCTGTGGGCGGAATAAGAAGTTATCCTTCATGACGTATTTTACAATGACCTTACAGAATTATTATATACAGAGCAGAATACCTAAATCACTTTTTAATCACCCTCACAAAGAAAGGCTTGCTTAGTAACATTGCAACAAAAAGCTAAAATTTTCAGCCTAAGGCTGAAACAACTTTACTTCCAAAGCACAACAAACAGCTTTGTTCTACAAGATTTACTTCAGGCAGGTATTAACAACATTAAATCCACGTAGAGAAGAAACACTACATTAACCTAATAAATAAAGGAGTGATCTATTCATTAAAGACACAGAAAAACTCAAACTATTTCTCATTCTTTTCATAAGCTAGCAGATAGGAAACTATGGAGAGGCATTAAAAGAACTACGAAGTCGCAGCCTATTACTGTCTATATATCAGTATGCATTATTATATTATCCAGATTTCTTGAGGAGGACTTCCAAAAGAATATTTTTCTTTCAACCGGAGCGCACGCAAAAAATCCAACAATAGATTTACCTCTTCATAGAGAAAATAAATCAAATTTGGTTCTGTACTAGGATATATTTTTCACGCCCACGAATTTCATATTCATTAGGAAAGGCCTTTTCTAATCACAATATTTTATCAACAGAAAGGATTATCTTCACATCTTATTTGCAAGTCAAGGTAAGTCAGAGGTAGCTTAGGAATGATTTAGAATTTAGTGTTTTACTTGAAATGAATGAATCCCTCTTTCAAAGGGGTTAATAATAAGTACAAAAGGCAAACAGTAACTACAGCTGCCACTGCCTGCACCAAGAGAATAATTCCAAGAAGCTCAAAATAACATTAGAACAGGGAAAACCATGGTGCACTTCTTCACATTTGCTTCAGTGCACCAGTTCAGGCTGGTTTTCTACAAAAGGAAGCACCCCACTAACATAGTATGCTATGCCAAGCGACAGAAGAGCAATGACAATGACGAGGAGCAGGACTCTCCAGAAGCCCAGGTCTTCCACAAATTCTTGCCATGTTGTCCGGAAACTGGAAAGAACTCCTTCACCTTGCTGTAGGTTCGGATTAAGGAGGGAATGGCTTTCCATCGCACTACAAAGGATTAAAGTTAAAAATACATCAGAGCAAAAGAATGCACCTTTAAGTACGACAGTAATCCTACTAAGAGCAACTGAAACATTCTAAATTAAAAACTACATCTACACCTACAGATTTATAGCATTGCCTCTGCTAAGTCAAGACAAAGCAGATCAGGAAAAGACTCCTAACTCTAAACTTAATTTAGTTGAAAGGATGTTTTATTAACCTGTGTAAAAAGAATGCTATTTGTTTGTAGGCTTGCCACCTAGAAGCCTTCAAAAGTCAGTTCTCGTAATTGCTACTAAATACAGCTTAGTAAACTTTAATGAAGCATAAGCTAAAACCTCAAGGGGCACAGCTCTTGTTAACAAATTATGATGTAAAAATAATCTCTGATTAATAAAATGGAAACTTTGACCAATATAATTTACATTCTGAAATCTGTAGTGATCTTTACTACTCTCCTCAATCTCTTTGTTCCAGAGGCCTCTTCTCTAGCATAAAAACATCACAGAAAACAATAAATTCGGGTAACAAGAAGTTCAGAAACTTTCTGATCTTCAAGACAAATTGGCATTGCTGTGTTTTCTACCATATGGTGTTCAGCAACTGCTCTGATGTTTAACATTCCACTACCAATCCATCAGGCCCTCTTAAATTGTAAGACTATAAATTAGGGACTGGAACTCTCACTTTTAAATGAGAAACAAATATAAAATCAGAATGAAGCTGTCATCTTGACAATGAATCTCCTTCAGAAAAACATAAGTTGTTTCAAATACTGCACGGCTTCTTGTATCATTATTTTGCTGGTTTCACAACTAGTCTGTAACAGGAAACTGTTGCAGTATGAAAAACCTCACAAAGAATAGGGAAACTTTCTCATCACTCGATTTTACTTATGTAAAATTTTAGCCATCTGCACAGTCCTGTTACTTCTCACTTAAGTGAAATTACACACACAGGTGTTTACAGGATCAGGCTTTGACAAGCACAGAAAAGAAATGGTGAAACAAACTACGTACATGATGATGTCAAAAGCAGAAGGTAAGCAGAGAAAACCCAGTTTTTTCCCCCCTTCTAATTGCTTTCAGTTACCACATTCCTATATATCTCTTATAGCAACAATAAAAGAAAATATTTCAGGGAAAAGTAATTTCCATGTCAAAACTAATTGCAAAAGTGCCATTGTTCTTGGTGACAATAATAAATTGACAAATGATTTTTATCAGAAAAAGGTCTCATTTATAAATCTTTCTCTTAAGATTACACCACTGAAAAACTTCCCACTATTCATAAGGTATTTTTACTTAGGAAGTACAGGCACTGAAGAATAATTAGCCTGAACTCCTGTAGCTTGCTCAAGTATTGCAGCATCATGAGCAGATTTCAGAAATTGTCTATTAAACAGCTTGGCTTTTTTTGTTTTTTAGATATTTACCCACTGTAAAGCTCTTTTTGCTTGCCCATAGCTGCAAGATTTAGTCATCTTCCTTGCTTATTATGGTTTCCCAAGCGAAACAAAGGGCTTAATAAGACAGCCATTGGTGTTGAACAGAACTACTCACTCATTAAGTACAAACTAGTTAATACATAACCACACAAGAGGTTAAATAAAAGTGCAATGCAATTTAAGTGAAAAGATCACGCTTGCTCATTAAATAGAAAAGGGTACATAGAAAATACTTTTGCTATTTTATATTACAACCCAATTAAAATCAATGTTATTCCCCTGTCCTGCCACAGGCAGGGACATCTTCCACAAGACCAGGTTCCTCCAAGCCCCATCCAATACTGCAAGGGATGGGGCAGCCACAGCTTCTCTGGGCATTCTGTGCCAGTGTCTCACCACCCTCATAGTGAAGAATTTTTTCCTAATAT
This sequence comes from Coracopsis vasa, assembly GCA_026283785.1. Classification (NCBI taxonomy): domain Eukaryota; kingdom Metazoa; phylum Chordata; class Aves; order Psittaciformes; family Psittacidae; genus Coracopsis; species Coracopsis vasa. Next base: position 5,303 of record JANHGB010026678.1, read on the forward strand.
CTGATCTAAATCTTCTCTGTTTCAGTTTAAAGCCATTCCCCCTTGCCCTATCCCTACCTGCCATTGTAAAAAGGCTCTCTTCAGATTTCTTGTAGGTCCCCTTTAGGTACTGGAAGGCTGCTCTAAGGTCTCCCTAGAACCTTCTCTTCTCCATTTGTTTGTATTATGAATTACAGCTGCTGAAGATGGTAATGGTAATGCAGCAATACATCCTACAGAAGAGTTTGTGCCCCACAGCCCAGGCAGATGTTCTCTTTTGTTTCCAACACAACGTGGAACTGACATTTGGATGCACTTGTGGGCGCAGTCACAGGTCATGCTGTGCTGCGTACATGGACAGATTGTCTGTGCTGGAAGATGGACAGAGCGAGCTCTGCCTCCAAAGAGCACAGTGCCACTCCTCACCGGGAGAAGTGCCAAGCAAGTGAAAATAAATTTGATTCGGGAACCTAGCTCTGGCCTCTGCTTCCAGAGCAGCAGCACTGCATGTAATAAGGAGCATAAAACTTAAGTGAGAGACTGTTTTCAGAAAGAGCAACCATTATTTCTCCATAGGTTCATACATAATGTAAGAGAGTTGGTGTGGTGGGAGAGGACAGAAGACATTCATCTAAGTGTCTCTAAAATGTGAAAATAATACTAAGAGGGAGGAATGAAACTGCGGAGGTCTCAAAAGCCAACCGTTATGAAGACATTATTTATTTACAAAGCAAACAGCAGACAAGCTCACTTCTCTTGCTGCTGTAGGCATCTGTTATTTGTTATTTTAAAAATAACGTATTTCAGACATTTTAAACACGTTCACAAACAAGCTGGGTAGTGCACTGTTTATGTCTCTGTGCCTCTCCCCAAGGAGAGTTGCTGACTTCCTTGCCAAAGCAAACAATATAACATTTATGAAGGTCAAATAACAGAAAGGAAGCTATGTTCATTAAAGGGACACTACTGAATCAAAAACTGGAATTTAAATGAGGCTGAGTTGTTGGTCCGTATGTTTAAACAAAACCAGCACAATGCATTTCTGTGTGAAAAGCAACCTTCAGAGAAATGTATTTCAGATAACATGCATGAATTCTTTTTATACCCATGTCATTTTGAGAATAATATTAAATTTTCTATTTCGGGGCTTAAAACAGTCTCTCTGATGACTGGGGTCACTAATGTATAAGAATGAACTTCCAATCTGCTCATTGGGAGTATCTTAGATAACAACTCCATCTACAGGGTTTAATTTTCATTTACAGTACCAGCTGTGTCCATTTTGACACAAACTGAACAACAATTATGTGACAAAACTCCCCGTCTTCTGTGACACAGTGTTCCAGCAGTCACAGTTCATGCTCATTATTAGACAATAAAAACATGACAATTTGAATAAATATAGTATAAAAGCAAGTATTCCAAGCAACACTGATATCCTGTTTCCAATATCATTAAAAAAACCCCACAAACAAGCAAACAAAATACCTACAACAAAACAAACCCCCACAACATAACACAATAAAACAGTATTGGAAAGATCTCTTGCATTATTAATCTGAGACCCATGTTCTGTCATGTTTACTGGCAATTCAGTGATCTCTGCAAGAGAATCAGCCTCCTTGGAAATGTGCAAGGCTTCTTGCCTCATCTAAATCCTACAAGAAGGCTGTCTTGGAAGCTCACTGTAAAAAACCACTCCCAATTTTCAATAAGAAAAGTATTTGTGGTTTATCTGTGTCCTTTTTCTTCTGTGCTATCATCACCTTTTGTCTTAAATAGTCACTTTATGCTGTCCAAAACCAGTATTTCTTGTCAGCAGCCACACACTTCAGCCTTCCCTCTGCTAGGCTACACCGAGCTCTACTTGCCTTCTTTCGCAAGGAGACGCACTGTTGCCCTGAGCACTGACATAACGCTTCTCCACGCTTCTTAAGGGATAGAACTTATTTTGACTGGGGCTAAAGAGCATTATAGACTGTACTACACAACATACGTTACACTGCTTTTTACAACAGCACTGGCAGTTTTACGTAGTGGAAATATGTCATTTTGTGCTTTGTAGGACTTCACTGAGTTTTCAGGGTAGCATCAACTCCTGGAACTGACTTCACTACTTCCACTTGAACTACATCAAGCCTATTCTCTTATACCACTTTCCACTGAGGAACTTCCATTTTACAGCCTACAGCTTTAAGCAAATGAAGTTCCAGTTTGTGCTCCTGAACCACAATTTATCCCTACTAATTTCCTTTCCCTTGTCATCCCAGGTTTTTGTCTATGCCATCCCAGTCTTCCTCTGGGTTGCCTGTATCTCACTTCTTAGTCCCACTAACATGCTACTACTTTCTGTGCCAATACAATTTATGCAAATTCTAAATAAGCACATTCCCAGAATCAGACCTTTACGAATTCCTCAGTAACTTCCCTCTAACCCAACACATTCCCTGAAATTGTCAGCAATCTTCTTGATATCTTCAGTTCTCCTTTAACTATTGAGTCAATCGCAGAAACGGAAAAGCCATTATTTCTCCTAGTAATTATTTTTGTTTTGTAAATACCTTTCACTTTCTGCAGTTTGCATTGTTTCCAGCTTTGAGTGAGCTCCTCTGTTAAATCCTTTCACCTCTTGCTCCTCTAAAGATTCCAGCAGTCTAATCACATCTTTATTCACTCCCCTTCGTTTTGCAAGAACAAGTGGTGTTGCACCTTGGTGATTGCTAAAATGACCCCACAAAAGGAAATGAGAAGAAAAGAAACTTTTAATATAGAAATTTTGTAACAAGACAACTCAGTATAAAACAGTACAATTCATTAAGTCCTCAGAACTATTTTCTGTCATGCCAGACAGTAAGAAATTCCCATTTGTACAAGTTATAAGTGACTATACAAGAAAATTGGTATGTTTAGGTTTGAAACTGCATAACTCTTCTAAATAAAATCTAACTTCCCAGTACTGTAATCTAATTGGAATCTCTGGGTGTTAGAACAAAAAAATGAGCAGTAGATTTATGGCAGTGTTCAAATTGAAGCTTAATTTCAAGAAGGAATTGTGCAATCTGGTTCTTCAAAGTTCCTTTTCCATGGGAGTATTAGGACATCAGGCAAAAATGAAATAAAATACAGATGGTGCCTCTGCTGTTATTAAAATCATACCGAATAGGAGTAGAGCTGCCTTCAGACTAAGAATTTTCACCAGTTGTTTGAAATGCGGACAAAGAAACCCCAAGCCACAACCCTTAAAGAATTGGGTCTTTTGCTGAGTTGAAAACATTAATGAGGTACAGGTGAAAAAGCAACAGATTAAAAAACTGAAAGGTTTTGAAGTTGCTACTGGTTTTGCACATGTTGTAAGTATGCACAAAGTTCCACAAGCAAAACAATTCCATTACTGCAATGAAATAGCTAGTTATTTTGCAGCTTGAGAGCTTACATCTGAGCCCTGGCATCTGACAGCTGCTGGAAGCCAGAAGGAAAGACTATACAATATTTAAAAGAAGGACTGAGTCACAGACTTTGAGGGAGGGGGAAAGCACTGAAAGGAAGCATTGTTACCAAAGGAGTATGGGAATGAACTGACACACACATACACTATATTTCCTTTGTCTCATACAGTACAACAATTAAAACAATAGAACTGGAGTGGAGAAAATTCTTTTAAAGCAGTCAATGCGATTTTCCCTTTGGTGCCAACCACCCACACCTGGCTGTCTGGCTAAACCAGGGTAGCAATGTCAGCAGTGAGGCAGGATTAGATCCAGCAGCCCCCACCAGCAGCTGGTCTGTTTATTTGCTTTGCTTGTTGCACAGACTAGCAGAAGTGGCCTCTTATTGTTTTCCTGCCTTCTTAACTTTGTGGGATTTTTAAATGATATCTTAAAGGGGAATTGCACCACATACAACATTTCAGCAAGACATTAATACACAAGGCTCTGGCAAGAGAAGACTAATGTGTTACAAAATATGTACATATAAAACATTAAACTTTAAAATAAGTTTAAAGTAAAAAAAAAAATAGAAAATAAAGTGACTTACCAAATATCAATTTTAAGTCCATTAGAAACTAGGAACTGGATGGTGTCCACATGTCCACACAGGTGAAGGGCTGTGTTACCTTGGTAGTCGGTGGCTAGTAAGTCAGCGCCAAATTTATGCAAGAGTTGACAGATGTCTACGTTTCCTCTGGCTGCAGCAAGGTGAAGGCCAGTTCGGCCTCGGCTGTCACGAATATTGGGGTCGAAACCGCTCTCTAGCAGTCGTTTGGAATAGTTAAAATCTCCATCAATGCAAGCTTGCAGCAGTGGCACATTTGTCTGGGAAGAGTCATTTACAAACACGTAGGACATCGTTCTGATTCTCTCTGGAGTAGGTGACTAACCTGCAAATAAAGTGAGAATAAATTACAGTGAAAACTGGCAAATAAACACAATTTGGTAGAGTGCTCAGATTTCCCAAGCAAAAATGCAAACTAGCTCATAAACCAACTCTGAAATCTTCATGTTGTACATACTAACTTTGTGTGCTGCATTCCCTTCTGGTAATATGGGAAGAGCCCCTTTCAGTCTTACACCTCTGGAAACAGCAGCAAAGCTTTATTATTACAGAAAATGGATAAGATCAACCTCACAAACGCAAGACAAGCCATTAACTTTCAACCGGTAAGAGATCACACATAGTGGTATTGGTACTAAAGGGCAAAACACTGGAGATCAGAACTGAAAGGAAGAACCACGTTTCATAAATTGGGAAACCATATACAATCCAGTCAACAGTGATGCTAACTATAGTTCTTACTAGCACTAAGCAAAGCTCCAGCATGATTTCTACCATTTGAATTTGAACTTGATGTACAAAGTAGTCAGTTGCTGAAAATGCGTGATTACTGTAAATACTAATTCCTTCATTCTGCAAGAAACGTATTTTTCAATACTCTTTGCAGAACATTATTTTTATAGTGCCACAGATATACAGACTACTGAAAAACAAGAATAGCAACAATGACCATAGAAAACTGAGTGTATTATGTGAAGCTACCCACCTGAAAGTAGAAACTGGAAGTGGGTACAAGAAGAACAATGGTAAAATCAAGTACAGAGCTACTGTGGGTTCAACCAGAATCTCTATATAAGGAAACATAAATGTAGTTTCTCTGACTTAATATTAAATAAAGGATTAAGTCCTTTTCTGTATCAGGACCTAAAAGGGGAAGATGAATGTGTCACCATGGATTTCTTGATAGAGAGTATTTAATGAATTGTGATTTAAGTTTTGCAGAATAATATTTTAAGAATGAGTCAAATTATGAGCTTATGATGACAGCGTGCTTATGGGACATAGAAAAGATGACTTAAAAACAATACGGAAAAAAGGGAATGTCTATGCAAGAGGATGGTAAAATATGCCTGAGGCAATGCTGAGAAATGAAAACATCTAGGAGACTGGACAGCACAGCTTTGCAGTGCCTCAGAGCGGAGGCAAAACAGGGAAAAATATCATATAAACCAGTAAAAATCCTTAGAAGAAACCTCAATAAGGAAATGACACTGTTCAAGCAACAGGAAGGAAAAGTGATTTTACTAGATAAACTTTGAATGGAAACTGAACTGAAACTTCACTTGAAACAGTGTATTTCACTTGCTCTGGGGTTTGTATTTTGGGCTCATGATGTAGCAGTGTTCTGAATAGCTCTTGTTAAGTTTGCTATACACAGATTTACATTTTCTCATCTATATAAGGTATCCTTCCACACCAGCGCACTCATTCAGCCAGGAGAACGGAAACATGGCCTGTAGCCAAAGAATTAGATTTAAAACCTCTCCTTTTTTCAAGAGTTTATAATGTCTGTATTTTACAGCTCTTCCCCTATGTTTTAGATCAAATTCCAGATCAAAGTACCTACAAAAGTAATTTCAAAATGTTTACACACTGGTCTGATTAACAGCTGCAGCATCTGGGGCTGTTGAGGTTAATAAATCATATTTAAACTTCATTATTCTATTTCCTATCTGGACAAATTCTGCTACATGTATCAACACTGTCTAGCTCCCCAGTGCAGGAATGCACAACTGGTTTTTTTATTCTTGGATGCAGAAGAGAAAGAGACTGGAATAACTTCTACATCCTTGTATCTGTATGAGGAATGATTTTAAGCAGAGTACATTCCCCTAGGCTGCAAGTATGTTCTTAAGCACGTGATGGTACATCACTGGCTCAGGCATCCTTTTCCACAGTCATTTCCAATAGCAAAAGCCAGTTCACTGATGTACCATAAAACATTTCATGCAAGACTGGTGTCATTTAGGGCACTAACAGCTTTCTTATTACTCTACCCAAGACGAAAGCAAAATGTACTTACTCGCATTTCCAAATGAATATGTTACAAAACCCCTCAGTGTTGCAAAGCTGGAATTCCCAGCTGATAGCAATTTCAATTTTCTTGCCTATTGCCCACCCAAGTCATAAATGATAAAAGAATTTCCCTTAAACTCTGTTAGTCTCTTTGCTGAAAAAAATATTGGGCACAGTTTCTGTACAATGTGATTGTGACCTTTACATTCTGAACTAAATCTTCCTTAAAGCCAGGTCATAAATCATTTAAAAAAACCTCTGATTATTAGCCATAGTAACAGCATATCAACAGCACAAACCCCTACCTGTACTTGATAAAAAGATGGTGGTTCACTTGTAAAGTAATATTTGAGTGTTTAAACCTGTTTTATAAAACAAGGCCTAACATAACACAACAACAGAATATTATGCTGGAAGAGATGTATGCTATTTGAGAAACAGTATAGCACACTCTGTTAAACGTAAGCTAATGTTTACACTTTCATACCAGATGTGTGTATCTACTAAACCCTTACAGAATTCCCTGTCACTTCACATATAAATCTGACGAAACATTAGCTAATAATACCAGAAAAAAACCTGTCACTACCTTATCTTCTCAGGAAAAGAAGCACAAAGATTAGCAGTTATCAGAAAGTGTGACTGGAAGTCATTCTAATTCAGAATTTATTTTCACCAGAATCTTTCAGAATTGATCACTGAAGTGTAGAAGGCTAAAGTGAAACCTTAGTGTTTCACATAAAGAAAGACAAAATCCCAACAAATCCTTCTTCCCAAGGCAAAAAATCTGGACCATCTGGTTTGATTTATCTTTGTGATTAAAAAGATTTTTTCCTACAAACACAATTCTATTTCACATATGGCTACCTAACCAATGCCAGATACGAGCTGCATACAAAGCTGAACTCTACATCATCTTTAAAATGCCAGTCTCCAAATAATACATTCTTTCCTCAAATTTAACCCAATTTAGCAGTATTTCTTGTCTAGCAAAACTCAGAACAAATTACAATAGTCAACTTAATTAGATATTTTTGAATAAGCAAACTGTGGTTACATTTCTAACCACAGTATGTATCAAAAAGCTTATCGCTGTAATGAGTATCTAATGCAATCGATTTAGAAACAAAATTCCAAAGCACTGGTCATTCTTTTCAAATCGCTTCTGAAAGATGAATTGGATAACAACTCTACACCTGCCTAGGAGCTGGTACACCTACATTAAGCACTGATGGCACAGGCATATATTAGGACAGACTTGCATTAGGAACAAGACACTAAAGTATTGCAAACTGAGCGTTCTTAATATCTATATATATTCCTGCTACTACTGAAGTTAAGTACATCTGATTTGGTTCAGTAAATGACTGCTTCTAAAACTGGATCAGTATCTACTTAAAATACATCTTTTAAATGATAGGGTTTAAAAAAAGAAAAAAAAGTTTTGCTGTTAATAACTTGGTCCTTCGATAGAAAATTAGTTTTTGTCAAAAAAAAGGAAATCAAAGACGTCCTCCCAACTAAGAAGGATTCCCATTAGAAAAGCATAATATAAGAACACATTTTCCCTAAATTTATACAACTTGGATACAGCCTCAATGCAGTGTACTTTATTAACAGAACTTTAGAAATTATGCTGTAAGCACGTGCGCTAGTACAGGGTAAGAAAATTTAACTGAATGTTCTGCTTTCAGAAGGAATGCTCATATTAAGTGACTCTGTGAGAATTATTTACTTATCTGTATTAGAAGCCAGTTGTCTCTCAGGGTACTGCGTACAACAGTAACTCAGTGTCACACATTGATCTGTTGTACAACACATTCACACCTCCAGAAGTCAGGAGTGATCTTGAATAACTCAAACCATACAGCTAGATACAAGTTCTGTCGCTTCTTAAACTAGTCCTAAATTTGCACTAACCATGGGCAGTTTTATTTTGCAGTAAATACATGCAGTTGCTTCTGCCTTCTCATTTTAAGTTACCAAATAGCTCTGGAAAAAGGAGAGACCAGATAGATTGTGCGACAGAATCACTAATGGGACCCATCTCTCCACTGCAAAAATGTGAATGAACTTGACAAGTTGCAATTCATGAGCCAGTCACTGCTACACGGGATATCCAGTTCTGCAAAACTGCGACGTTTCCAGGAACATTCAGAAAAACTGAAGTAATTGTCCCTATTTTAAAACAACATGTCAGGACAAGGGAACAATACCAGATTGCTCAGTACTTGACACTTCCTCAATATAAGCACATGCTTCAATATCTAGAACTGATGCTTCAGTAAGACTACAAGAGAAACTGCCTCCTCCAAGAAATGGAAACTAAAAGTCGAGAAAGACTGCATTTTGAGAGTACTTCAGTGGCACTGGCTTGTGAAGCATTTCCTCTTCAGTCTTTAAATGAATGAAAAACATTCTAGTCCCTTGCTTAAACTGAAATCTTATGATCTCTGAAGGCAATGTTTCCTGGTCAAATGGGATTGCTCCCTTCAAACCACTGTGAACATAAGCTCTATTTGGATATACAAGATTAAATTTTTAAGTAGGTTTAACTTAATCATTTAAAACAAACAAACAAAAAAACCCCACCACATTACCTTGTGCTTCCTCTGAACATCAACCAATTGTTGAAATATAAACCCAACAATATTATTCTCTTCTTTCTAGGTAGACTGAGGGAGAAATTCCTTGCACACGTTTTCATGCACACATGTATTTATGTGCAAGTCACTGAGAAGTCATTTAGCTGAGTCAATGTTATGCTGAGTAAAATATCATATGATCAATTATAATTTCTGCTTAAGAAAGAGCCTCTTTATCTACATGAAGTTTCACTGAGAACTCTGTATCTTCTATTAAAAACCTCTATCTTATGAGTTCAACAGGAACAGAGTTTTATTGCTTCACTAATAAGGATCTGCTGCTAAAAGCAGCATCTCAGATTCAGTACAGCACAATGTCCATTCTACACAGAGCTATATTTTGCAGTATTTTAGTTATTTTTTCAACAGTTCCTGGATTCAATGTAACAGCAGGTTCATAAGACCTACCTCTCCCTTCTGGTCTCTAGCCAGACACATGGGTAAGTGGCAACACAAGAACATTATTTATACCATTTGTTTTCAGTCATTCCCTTCTGCAGACATCAGACATACAGGTATACTCTCTTGATGTCAGGACCACCCTGTGAGCAGAAATTTTGGTGCACTGCATACATCTAGTGCTTTGCATGTACAGGCTATAAAGTGCTTTATGAAAAAATCAGAATAGCTATTGCTGCTCGTCTATGGATCAGCAGACAATGGCAATGAGAAACAGGAAGCTTTGCTCATCAATGTACAGTATATCAACATTACAAGATAAAAAATGAACAAGATCTCAAATACCATTCCAGGGTTGCAGAATACTTCCCCAGATAATATAGTACATGCATTGTGTATTTATGTATACAAACTAAGGGAACAACAGGAAAGAGATCATTCTTTTAAAACACCTTTACTGACAAGAAGATTCACAAACATTTTATCCTTACTACATTTAAATGGTAAATCAATTGCATCACACGTTTCAGTGCAGTTAACTTCTATCAAATATATATTTAGGCATTTTTGAACCTTGCTCATTTTTCATCTTCCACAAAGTAACTATTTAGGAACAAAGGCAATTTACAGATTTCTTCAAATCAGCTGTAAATTCAATTCCCCATAACTAGCTCAGATAAGTCAGTAAATAACTGCAGTACTTCCCTGATCACTGTGGTCGGTTTGCACACATCTGCTTTTATAGGAAGTTACTGAATCACTTACATTGGTCATATTTATCAACCTCTTCACAGACCTTTACTCAAATTCCTTCTTTGTTTCTGCTGGGAACAGGTAGGGTGCTAGTATATGCTAGTCAAGAAACTATCAAAGGTCACTGTATATTGTTTGGCGGTTGGTTTATCTGTTTGTTTTTTAACAGACCAGAGAGAATTCGTCCCACTCCTAATGAAGCGTCTGCATTTAAACTTGCTGCAGAGCTCGAAGCAGCCTTCCGCAAGAGAAGGCAGCGGCCAGCGAGGAGCAGCGAGGGATGCAGGCAGGGGAACACTGCCGCCACGCGGGGTGACAGCTCTCGGGCGGCAGTAACCGCGGCCCGAAACCCACTCACACACACCCCGCACTGTTGTGTTTTCCTGAGAAGGGAGCGGTGGGAGGCCTGAAAGGAAGATTTTATAAAGCCTGATGAAAAAGACGTCTGGAATCCAAGCTGCTATTCCCCTGTGGTACAAAGAGCAACCTCCTTTAAGCTCTGGTGCTGTACTTGTGCAATGAGGACTGTGGTATGTGGCTTGGGCTGTGAAGACAAAGGTATTTCCTTTAAAAACATATGCATTTATGCCTGTTTCTTTAAAAAAAAACCCATGAAAACTAAACCCAAAACACCTCCCAAAATCTCAGACCCTTCCTAGACAAACAGTAATTCTGAGATGACAAGTTTACTAAAATGAGAAAAACTTTCAGTGTCCAGCAGGAATCAGAAGTCAGAGCTTAGTCAGCTTTATTCCAGCAATAAAGCAAACTAACAGCCAAGAACCTGTCACTAAACCACTTATTACTGTACAGTCTGTATTTTCTTACTTCATTTCTTATAATGTATATAATACCTTATGTCATCTTAGTCATACATAACCTTGATGACATGACCTTAGT
>JANHGB010026682.1:0-97344 GCA_026283785.1 Coracopsis vasa
TGAGCGGGACAACACTGCTGGCCCACAGAATGGTGATCCTATTTCTGTGTTCTCTCTCCTTCTTTCTTTCCTTTCTCTTTTCCTCACACTACTTTAGATATTGAATAAGAACTTGCCAAGAATTTAGTTCCTCCTGACACAGTTTTAAGGAAGTTTACAATAAAATGAATTGTTGAGTTTTAACTTCCCAAGGGCCTGTGGTTTCTCTGCCCAGCCTTATAAAAGATCACCTCTCCCTGCACACACTGGGGGAGATGGGACACCACTAAAAAGAGGTCAGATAAACTGCTTTGGAAACTTAAGGCCTAATTCAGTGTCTCGTCTCTTTGGGCCATGCAAGAATTGAGCTGCTTTGGTGCCCTAATTGTTGCTATATTTGAGAATGTACAACTTAAAAAAGAGTCTGAAGATCTCTTAGCACAGCTGAGTTGAACTCACTAGAGCTTGCCTCTGGCAGGAGGAGGTTTATAGCTGCTTCTCAGCATATTTGAAAGGAGATTATTGCTGCTGACGCGTTGCAAAAAGGTAGCATTTGTGTGCATCAGTGACTAAATTGCCCTCTATTATACCACATCCCATAAAATGACAAACCTCATCAATAAAAAAGTGTAATAAAGAAAGTACTTGGGGATTTGTCTAGCTGTGGGGAACTAGAAGTACTTAATAATGTTGAATAGCTATATCCAGTGGCAGGTGGGAGGAGTTACTGCTTGTTATTGGAAAACTACTGATTGTGGATGACTTCTGGAAAGGTTTTCTTGTTTTCTAATATTCCAGGTAAAGAAAGGAGTTACAAGTGAAGGCTGGTGGTTGCCAGATGACCCTACAGGCTAAGACAGTTGGAAGAGCAAGTATACTGAAGAGATTAATATGACTCTGAAGCAACATCTCTAGTTCACTGGCAGGTAAATTTCCTTGTTGATCTTGATGAAAGATAACAGCTTGAATTAATTTTATTTTTTCAATCTCTGTAAAAACAATGTTATTCTTTATCATCAACTGTGACAAAATATTACCTTTATTTCAACCTAATGTAAGAACAGCACATAGCACCGCATGTTCCCCTGACCCATGACTTCTCTGTTGTCTTCCTTCTAGAAAGTACAAGGACAGGTACAGTATTGGTTTTAAGTATTTAAGTATGTTGGTATTAGCATACCAACAGTATGCACCAATGTTTCTTTTTGAAAGTGTAAATCATATTACAGAATGCAGAAAAAGAAAAATACTAATGTTAGATTCTGGTCATCAGTTTAATTTAAAAAGCATCTACAGGTCTTAAGTCTTAATCTTACAAATTATTAGACATACTCTTTTCATCATTGATAAGAGTAATCTGGTTTATTAAAGCTTCTATTCTTATGCCTGTAAAGGCAATACTATGTGCATAGTAACATCAGGAATTAAAGCTTTCTTAATGCTACATTTTAGCTTGCCACAGTGAAGTATTTTCTAAACTGTAGAATCTGTTTCTCTGAACAAGGCCAAGTACCTACACGGTTTTGCTTTCATAGTAGCGTGGTACCCACCTATAGAAAATGGCAGGTGTTTGGAAATTGCTCTTGCCTTGACATAAAATGATTTGAAAAGTCATAGAATTAAGGACAAAATAGAGTATTTAGATCATAGTTTCATTTTTTAACAGACATCTTTACATTTAATGACTGACTATAAGGACATGAACTTCTTTTGAACATACATCTAATGGGTTGAGAAGATGTAGCTTTGGAGTGGATAGGCTTCAAGGTACATGTTTTTTACCTTTTATCTCTGTTAAAGCAAATTTAATCTTTTATTTAATTTTAGCCAAGGTTTGCCATCTATACCACAGCAGATGTGTGATGTAAAGTATAAAAGGCAACAAAAAGGGAAAAATTGGGAACTGAGCAAGACTGAAAAACAGAAGGAGTCCTGCATGTATTTAATTTGCTTTTTAGCTCTGGAGGTGATCTATTCCTGTGCATTTTATATAAGCTGTTTGTAACATCCTGGCCTCAATCAGTGAAGACGTAGAGAAGCATTTAAAACAGAGGCCAGCTTCTTCAGACAAAGCTGAACTAACGCTTACTCTGTCCATCATTTTAGGATTATGTTCTCCTCTTAATTTTGGCAGATATTTCTTTGAACCAAGCAGGGTCATACTACTGTTACTTCTAGCTTTTCTCCTCTGATGTGGGTTTTTCAAAGTTTAACAGTGAGTGAGTTACAAATTGACCTACACTTTCAATGAATTGCAAGAACTATTAATGTTAGATTGTTATGGGGCAGGTATAAAAGCTACTTTTAGAATTAAGATATGCAGTATTCAATGCTTTCAAGTGATGAGAATTTTTTAGGTGAATTCTGTTTATCTGATAAATGCCTTTGAATTTCAAAGGGAATTATATCTTCATCTCAGCTTGTCTGAAATACTGAAAATTCATGAATGTTAGAACAGATAATTAATAGGAAAAGTCAGCAAGACATTCATTGCTTTCTTACTAGTTAAAAGCTTTGCTTTACCAGTTTCTATTTTACCAGACTTCTACAGATATTAAAGTTGGGTTGTTTTTTTTTTTTCTGAAAACCACATTTTTTTGATTACACTAATCTTTTGGTATGTTATCAAATCCTCTGCTACTTTCATGGTGATTATTAGCAGTAGGCTTTCTTTTGTACGTCAGATTGATAACTTTCAAATGTGTGACTTTTTAGGTAGCAGACAATGCTTTCCTGGCTGCCTCATGTTGCTTTGAATTAACTTTAAGTTTAAATCAAGGACCTGAGGAAGGCTGCCCTCACATAAACTAATCACTGATGAAGCTACCATTGATTAACTGTTAGGCTTTCATTGATTGCATGGTTACAGTTACACAGAAAGATTTCAAACTTTATTTGTGTAGTATTTCTAAATCATAAAAGAGCATTTTGTGTATTGTATGCATTATGGTGTGATTGTCAAATGTAAATCAGAAAGAGAGAAGAATTTTTTTCCCTTAAAGTGCCAAGAACTTTTATATACATTATTCTTGATTTGCTAACATAAGGATTTCCTAAGCTATTCTCTTAAATAAATAAATAAGTAGGTTTAGGTTTTCCAACATTATAACGGAAAGTGGCTGTTGCTGCTATTATTCCATTCTATGAATAACTGTAAATTCCACTGTAAATAACAGTGAATTAATAGCATTTTCCATCTGAGGTTCTCAAAACAGGTCATCAAACACTTAAAACTTCTGAAGAATAGAATGACCCGTAGGGAGGTTTGGCCACAGGAGGAGATGTTTTGCTGTGGAAATGGAAGAGCAGCCCATTTCCTGCACGTGCTGTTAGCTGCCCCGATGCATTTAGTACAGCTCCCGGTTGGGTATTGCTCTCCTGTGCCATCTGGAAGGCAAGTAGGAGATGCAAATATGTGCAGAAGAGTATGAGAAGACGTGTCCTATTTAGGTGAAGGTCTCTCCTCTACACTCCCTCCTATGAGAAGCAGTCTTTCTGAATCTCTTCCTATCTGTAATGATTTATTTCATGGATGCTGGCTTACCTTTTTGAACACCTCAGTGTTGCAGAACTGCAGTACTGCTGTGTTGGGAAGAGCAAGAGGTGACCTTTCATACCATTATTTTTGCAATTATCTAGTCAAGGTTAAGCTAAGGAAAGTCCCCTACTGTTCATGCCTCCCATATCTAGGGTACAGCTGGCTTTATCTGCACTTTTGAGGGCTGGACATTATTTTTCTTGGCTATTTGATCCAGTTAATTATTTTGCAGCCTCCCAGCTATATCCTTGACTCTTTGTGAACTCATGTTCCAACTGAAGGACAAGATTTCTCTTTCTAGGGGAGCAAAAAACGTTATGTCAGTAATACATGCAGGATGCATACTAACTACTAACATATGCCCATAAGAATAAGGTTACTATCCCATCTTGGATTTGCAAAACTGAACTTACTTCATGCCATTTCGTTTCATTTTCATCTTCACTTTCATTTAAAAAATTCCACTGGCTTTTGGGGAAGGAGATTATTCCCATCCTTTGTCTTGTGGGAGTAAGCAGAGCTCTCCAGTATGTCTGTTGCTCTGAATTAGATATTATAGATAGACTACCTCATTAGTGCACTTTCCTAAGGGGACTCAAATATTTTAAGCTCTGTTCTGTTTTAAACACTGTTCTGTTCTGATCCTGTTCTGCTCTGACAAGTGAGCCTTAAAGCGAGCATAGCTGTGCTGACTGCTTGAATTCTAGCCCTTCACTTCTGCAGGATTCAGTACCATCTTCTTCAGTATTAGTTGCGTCAGACTTATGATGTAAACTGAACTACAAACTGCCCAGAGATTTGCAGCTGAGCCAGGCTCTAAGTGGTGTGATAGCAGCCTCCTTGAAAAATACAGGGTGCTCTTTCCACCTTCTTCAAATCCACGTGTTCTTTCCTTTTTATGTCGTCTTGTTCTGTTAATGTCTTGCCCTCATTGAAGTTCCACCATTGAAGTCATATGTACCACTAGCTACAAATACTGCAGTAACTTTTAGAATATTTTCTTTTTTATTGGCATCTGCTTCGCCTTCCTGCTTTTGCTTTTCAGAAGGTGGCCTGTTGTCCTGGGTTCAGCAGTAGCAGTCATTTTTCTCCTTCTTAGTAGCTGGTGCAGTGCTGTGGTTTTGACTGTGTTTTTTGGCCTGGCTGAACCCAAGACACCTGTGCTCAGAGTGCAGTGACATAGAGCCCTCAGCTGAACCCATACTTGTTCCTGAATATAATGGAAAGGACAGTTTGGCAATCTGGATGTGTGGGATGCAGTTTGAATGTATTTCTGAAGTAATTTCAGAAAGAGTAGCTTTAACCAGTATGTGATCATGTTTCTGCTATTCATGGGGATTGTATTCCACTATGCTTGCTTTGGAGTATGTTTTTTGTTTTTCTGATCAGGCAGGGACATACAACCAGTTGTCAGAAAAGCAGTAGTCCTATTTAACAAATGAAAAATACATGTAATTAACAGTATTGTGGTATGGATGCCTGAGATCACATTGAAGTTATTTGAGGTTTTCAGACTGTTTTCAGGGGTGATATGGATAGGGACATGCAGTCAGGTAGACTGCTATGTGATGATAACCTGGATTCATAACTGGTAACAAAATGAGATGGTGCAGGTAGATTTATACTAGACGATAGTGCAACATACAGGAGTGAGAAAACATAGCCTATGGTTTTTCTTCTAGGAAAAGAAAGAAAAACAGTGACGTTAGAAAGCAACAAATTCAGGTGTTGGTTTATAGAAGCTAAATAAATAATGAGCAGCTCTCAGCTGCATGAATTTTATTATTGAAAGAGCAGATTTAATATTATTGGGTTGACTTAAACCCTTTTATTTCATAATTTATGATAGAACTTAATAGCTAACACATATAAAGAAGAGAGTGGCAGAGGTTTATGACTTTTAAAAACACTTAACATATTTTGGCAAATAGTGTGGAGCAACTATCATTTCAAATAATGAAGATACTTAAATAAGGTAATAGATTATTCCTGTTATCATTTTAGTGCCTGTATTTTGCTTAGTATAGTTGATACAAAATGACAATTTTATCGTAATCTTCTTCACAAAATTTTAGTGCTGTAATTTGTAGCATGGTTATAAACTTGTGACTGGGGTAGAAAATAGATTACAGTATTTTTTGCCTGGAAGAAACTTTTAAAATCAAATAGAAGTGAGCCTGTTTATATGCATGTAATTATGATCATTTTTTACAATCTTTTCTTTATATGAACATATTTGCTTTGGCAGATTGTTAATTCTGCTTTTAGGGTATGCAATCAAATTTAAAGAAAATGTTTTTATTGAGGCTGTTATAATCTGAATCTGTTACTTGGGGGCCAGTGGCTCACTTCTTGCTTCTCAAAGTAGTTACAGTCCAGAGCTGAATTGTTAAATAGTACAAGAGATTTCTAAATAGATGAATAATTTTGTTATGAAGATACATGTGGGAGAAAGCTTAAAATTGAGAGACTGTTCTTTGCCATATGCACTTATGGAAGAGTGACATTAATTTTCTCTCATAAACTGTCTTTGATTTCTTGGATCTAGCAGCTTTAAACCAAAAGTCTGACATGAGCAGTAAATACTGCAGTCGTTAATTTTTAGATTCACAAAATATGTGGGTGGGCAAAGGAAAAACTGGGCAAAAATATATGGAGAGACCTTTTTCTTGAATAACTGAATCCTTTGTTTCACTTAGTTCAAAGTATATTTATAGTAGTTTGCAGCCTGTAACAACAAATGTACTGTATGAGAGAGTATATGGAATTAAGGACTATTGTGTACTTCATATACATGAAGGAAAAGATTTGTGATTAGAAACAAAACCATCAATGTCATATTCTAAACCATGAATGCCAAGCCAAATAACCTGTTATATGTAACAATGCTGAAGTACTTAACATGTATATTCTTACAGCTCTCAACCTACATAGAGTTCTATAGCATTCTACAGTACTCTGTGAAGCCAGTTTCAGAGTGATGTCTATTAAAAATAAATGTTAATGTTTCAGGAAAGTGTAGATGTTTAAAGGTGATTCATGGTTTCTTTCTTTTAAATAATGAGAATTGTGTACTGCAGGACAAGTTCAGGAAGTATAAAAGCACTTTACAAAGAAAAGAGACTGAATATGGTGTAAAATATTAAAGCTTTATACTGACAGATCTGTTTTTATTTAAATTTTTATTAAATTTTTTCTTTGAAGTAACAACAAGAGACACATACTGTTGGCAGATAAACGATGCGGTGCTGAACGAGTGGCTACTTAACCCTAGAACTGTCAGACACCATTATTTTCAATGTCAAGGACCTGGAAACCTTTATACAATGTATTCTGTTCTTCAAATTAAAATGGTCAAATTTCTGTTCTTTTATACATTTTGGTGCCATGGCTACATGTGATATCTGGACTAGCTCAGCAGGGAATGCTGAATTTGGCTCTAGACCTGCTTACAACATGAAGCCAAATTATGCTTCAGGTTATCTTGAAAGCTGAAGCAGCAGTGCCTGAAGCAATGTCGTTGCTCTTCTTTTGCTCCAAGTTTTAAAATATACTAATGTCTGAAGCAGACATTCTGTTGTCCTAATTTATAAATACAATAATGTAAGAATCTCTCAAGAGCACAGTGTGTTATTCTGTGAAGGCAAGAATTTGCAATATGTTGAATTCTACTTCTGAAGCTTCTGTTTACCTATTAATTTCAGGACATATTAGTATTTTAAATTAGGAATGATCATTATATATGTCTTTGTTGAACTTGCTATGACAAAAGGCGCGTTGTTCTTTGTTATTCGGATAGCATGTAGGTTCCCACGTATCTGACAGCTAACCCCAAGAAAGACTGGATGGGCCAGTGCCTTTAAGGGGTGATAGTGTATACCATCAAAACATGTTGCTTTTGTTTCTGCAGTGTATAACCTTAAGCAGGAGAAACATATCTTTACCTTCATATACTAAAAGGAATCTTTCGTATATAACTTTTTTATAATTGAGATAAAATCAAGAATTGTTAGAGTCTTGCTGCTTTCAGGTATGAGGCAGGAAAATGTGAATTATGCATATATATCAGAGCTTTACTGTACTAGTTTTATATCAGGTAAATTCTAAGCTCCCTTGCTTAAGGGTATGATCTACTTTACTTGACTCCAGGTGAATGGGAAAAGGTTTCCTTCTGTTGCTTGATACTTTGCAGGCTCACTCATCAGGATTTTGCTTGGAATAAAAATGTTAGATGAGATCCCTGAATCTGATGCATTACAGTGAGTTTTAATTGGTTGATAATAGAGAAGAAAGGCCACATCCCCAGTGCTCGTTGCCATATATTCTCTGTTCCCTGTGATACTATGGTTTCATCCATCAATGTCAATCAAACTTTATGAAAATGCAGGGGTTTGTTTTGGTTTGGGGCTGTGTTTTCTTGTTTTTTTTTTTTTGTTGTTGTTGTTTTTTGGTTGTGTGGGGTTTTTTTCTTTTCTTTTTAAGGTGGAATATGTATGGCCACATACCTAAAAATTCGTTGCAAAGAGTCTGCTATGTTAGACTGCAGAGATAGGAGAGATGTCACCAGTATTGCATTAGTATAGACAAATACTTTAGTACTAGTATTCGTAGAATCACAGAATGGTTTGGGTTGGAAAGGACCTTAAGATCATCTAGTTCCAACCCTCTGCCACGGGCAGGGACGCCTCACACTAGACCATATTGCCCAAGGCTCTGTCTTAAACACTGCCAGGGATGGAGCATTTACCACTTCTTTGGGCAACCTGTACCAGTTCCTCACCACCCTCACAGTAAAGAACTTCTTCCTTATATCTAACTTGAACTTCCCCTGTTTAAGGTTTGAACCCATCACCCCTTGCTCTGTCACTACAGTCCTTGATGAAGGGTCCCTCTCTGGCATCCTCGTAGGCCCCTTTCAGATACTGGAAGGCTGCTAAGAGGTCTCCACGCAGCTTCTCTTCTCCAAGCTGAACAGCCCCAATTTTCAAGTGTATATCGTGGCAAAATTAATGAGGATTACTCATATTAAAGTCATTTAGTGTATTCTTGGATGACAGTTATAATTATTCATTGCAGTAATGATTCTGTCCTCATTTCCTTTTCACTTGCAGTCGGCAGGCCTTCCCCTAATGTTTTGAAGGAAGGGGTAAATTTGAGAACAAATACAATGTGTTTACCCTAGTTTCTATGATATCTTCTAATTTATCCTTAAAATTATTTATCAAAATCTCTGCATAAATTATTGTCAGAAATTCTAATGTGTTCTCTCCATTTGCTTACATTCTTCATTTGCCTCCTTGTAAGAAAATCCATAACATCAATGAAATTATGAGAGTAAGTTTTAAGTTCTGCTAGGACCGAGAGAAATCTAGACAGAGCCATGGAAACTAGTGTTGGAACCATCCCTGTCAGCTTCATCACTTACTTTAATTTTACAAAGTACTAGTGGCTGAATTCCTTGATTGCAAACTTAATGGCCACCAGTGGGTTACATTTAATCTGTAAACTATTTTGTACTGAAGTATGCTCAGCTAACAAGTGTGATTGGTTGGCACAGAGCACCACCAGTGTATGTATGGTATGGAACTTGAGGGACAAAAGAAGTTTTGAAGCTGGTGAAGAGAGGCTCCTGCACGAAGTAAAGCCCTTCCCATTTTCCCTTCCCATTCTCCATGCCTGGCTTGATGTTTTAAAATAACAAATTGGAAGGGAATAGGGGGAAAAGGGGAGAAGTGATTACTTCAGCCATTTTACTACTTTACTTGAGGTGGGGACGGCATTTTGTTTGCTGTCTTTTCAAAAGATAGAGCTATCTGATTTGCTCTATGAAGTGGTGAAATGTTCTTGCAAATACTGCAGAGGCAGAGTTGTGGTAGTTGTGTGTTGTGCCTGAACAGCAGGAAAGGAGAAAACAGGTGCTAAACAGCAACGATTAGCATATGTATACCAACTGATGAGGTGTTAAACATTATCTCATGCAGAGGTGTCAAAACCTTGGCCAAAGGATCTGTTATAACCTGTTACCTGAAACAAGACAGATGATACAAACCACAAAGGGCTTCATATACCAAATGACCCGGTCAAAATCAGTACAACTCATTTATCAGGATATGTATTTTCAGGAGATTTGCAGTGTGTGCGTTCAGAACCAATGCATTTCTCAGCATGGTTAATCATCACATAATCTCATGATGGTTTCAAAACAAATGCCTCACTGTGTGCTAGTGCAGTGTGGCCTTAAAAGTCCATCTCATCTTTTCTTTTGTCACTTTTATCATTTACTGTGTGATATTTTTTTCTTTAAGTATTACTTGCAGTGGAAGCTGGAATGCAAGATTTAGTGATCTTACTTTAAGTTGTTGTCATGGTCTGCTGCTTTTCGCACACCGAAATTATCAGGTTCTATTAGCGACTGTGCTCTTCTTTTTCATTTTTATGCCATATATTCTTTATGACCATTTAATGAATGCACTTAACAGTAATACATGTGAATATGATAGTCATGCATCTTTCATGAATTTTCCTTTAACTTTTGTTCTCCATTTCATGCCCCAGGCATGGCTTGAACTTTTTTCCTTCCTATTGTCAATATAACCTTCATTGTCTCAATTTTCATTTTGTTGCCTTCATGATAACTGAGAGATTCAGTCCCCAGTAGAAAAGCTTGCTACTTTCAGCTATTAATATTTGCTTGTATGTAATAACCAAGCTTTTTTTTTTTAATTACAATAGGGCTAAAATGTCTATTATTAAAATAAGATACTGCTTTCATTTTTTTGCATCTCTTCTTTTCCTTTATTGTTTTGGTAGTTATATGAGAAGTGGTACTATTAGAAATTGCCAGTAGCCTGGAAGATATCTCTGGGCCTTATAATGAGAGGTGTTCTCACAGTCAGACAATACCCCACACTGTAATAAACTCTGTCTCCCCAGCCCTCATCTGACAGTATACCCTTGGACAAAAGCCATCCTCCCTCAATTACCCATATTTTTACTGTTGTTGTATAGATAAATGTGTGTAAAAAACCATACTACTGAAATAAAGTTGTGACTCCCTCTTGAAAATAATCAAATGTCTACATCTGAGGATCAGTCTCTAGAATCGTCTTATCCCATTTGATCTTTCCTGACCTTGCTGGTACCCAAGTAAAACCTCTAGGGGTAGGTTCTGATGCACCTGATATCTTCTTGTACCATGGTGTCTTTGTTGAGAGTTTGATTTCATAGTGTTTTGAAGATGTGGCTGAAGTAGTATAACTTAATGTAGGCTGAAAGATGGGAGATTCCATGTGAACACTGTGGGGTACTAGCCAACATAACCTACTTTACTTTACCTGTTAATCAAATGCATTATCAAATGTATTATCAGTTTCACTCTAATATGATGATAAACTATTACAGTTATGACTGTAGTACATGAGAGTATAATAAAGCTTAGAAATGGTATACACAGTTCTTTCCCACCCTTAATGGAAAGTACATGTTCTTTAGGATTTGTTGTGCATTGTAATCAACACATTGTAAAGAGACCGATTCTGGTGGGTGCTGAGCATGTTCACGTTTTGCTGATTTTCAGCACAACTGAGTCAGTGAGACTTGCATTATTTTTCAGTGACTAATTATTCCTAGCTGGTGAGACAAGCAAATTTTAAGCATATGATTACCTTTTTCTATTTGGGTTAGGTCAACTGTAGCAAAAAAGCATTCAAGAACATACTCAGGTGTAGTTCTTCAGATCTTGCCAATCAGTCTTGAGAGTCACAGCTACTCATCTTAACCTGCACAGGAATTGCAAAATTTATTTGGCTTTACTCTGAGTTACAGCCTCAATATGGAGCTCATATCTTAGAACAATGAGTGTGTGTTTGGAGAGCAGGATGTGGACCAGTATGTATGTGAACTCCTTTTTTAAAATTACTATTGTTTTTTTAAAGACTTTGCATTTAACATATGAACCATTCATTAACATGAAATTGTCTCTTTCCTGGCAGTCCTTCTCACCAGGTACAGAGAATAAGTGAAAGCGTATTAGGTTACAGAACCTCTACTTTATCTGAATAAATTCTTATAAAATTGTTTCAGAAAAAGACTTTCCTGCAGATTCACAATTACTTGCCAGCTTCCAATTAATTATGTTACATATGAAAATATGGTGAGGTGGGTGATTGTGCTGTACTGTATCATACAGAGGCTACATGATTTAATTATGAAATCTCATGTGGAAAAGAAAACTGAAATAAGCAGGGAAGTCATATGCTTTTCTACAATAACTTATTTCCTTTCCTTTAAAGTAAATGTGTTGCTTGTTGATTCTTCCAGTCTTTGCAGCACTATAAGGGTTAGGATTTTTTAAAAGTAGACAATATTTTATTTTCATACTACGTTTCTCTTTTTGTCTAGGTTGTTAGGAAATAAGGTGGATACAGATCAGAGTTAGCACATTTCCAACCTGGTGTTGAAACCTTCCTTGTGAGATGGGGCTGAGTCTTTGGAAAGGGAAAAAGGATGCACCAGATGGTATTCACTAATGTCCACTCAGATAATAGCAGAAGCACTCATTGCCAGTAGGCCTTGAGACATGAAATAATAAATCTTCCTTGTTACAGTGTAGTAAAGTGTTAAAATGTTAAGTGAGGTCTCAGTGTTTTAGATAAGAGTTAAAGTATAGGTCAAAGAGTTGATATGTTTTCTTTGAGTTAATGTATGGAATCTTTACTAGTAGATGGTGGCACAAACAGCAGCAAAGGGAAGCTTTGTGGCATCTTATACAGGGTGTTGCAGAGGATTAAATAAAGGTAACTGGCCTGGGCTGTGCTACTGGTGTTTGGGACATAGTGAGAAGGAGTCTGTAGTTGTGAAGCTCTTAATTCTACTCAAAAGGGGATCTCAGTAAGAGCTTCTGTAGCACTATTACTGTATCAGTGCAAGGTTTAATATCTAATTTTTCCAATAATAGGTCACTTTGTTCCCACACATGTTAACCACAAAGTTCATTTTCTCTTTCTTGATTGTGTTATGGATGCCAGGCAAACTCCCCAACAAATGTAACTGACTAATGCTTAAAATCTGGTGTGAGGGAGTTGAATTTTCATAGCTTAATTAGTGTCAGCAGGTTGCCAATTAATTAATGAAATTCTTTTGTGCTATCTCCAGCTGTATTTAATTAGACTGGGTTTAGAGGGGGGAAAGCTATTGTCTACATGTAGGGAGATTTCCTCTTTCCTCAGAAATTGTGCTTTGCACCTTGTTTTAAAGACTTTTTTTCTTTTCCTTTCAAATTCCTAATTCTTCACATTCTGCATAAGAGAACAGTGTGTTCTGTCAGCAAATAAGTGGTTAGCAAGTTATTAGTTTTATGATATGGCATGGAAGCATTTTTGGATTATAGTGTTTTAGATAAACCGTTGAAGTTCATCAGGAAAAAAACCCAGTGTGAGTAATTAAAAATATATTTGTTAGGATCCAAGTTAGATGCTGGTATAATCCAACCTAATGATACAGGATTTTCAAAGAGGAATGTATTAAATTACAACAGGGAAGACCAGATCTTCATTTATTTTGTTGATTTTAAAGACTTTAAAATGTATAATCTAAAACTAATGAGCCATGAGTTAAAATTCTGCACAAACTGAGACTTGTCAGAAACATCTGAATATGAATGTTGGATTTTTAGTGGCAGAACTTGTATCTTACAATCAAGTGAACTTCTATTATCACTCCATAGTTCATAGTTGGATTTCTAATTACTCCCAGCACTCCCATATTAAAAGTAGTGATTTATTTCAATTTTGTTTAAAACAGAAAATGTATTTAAAAACAAACAAACAAGCCAACCACAAAAAACCCATAAGAAAATAAAACAAACTTTTAAATCTTGGTAGTAAAAGTAACAGCTGTAGGTGATCAATCATCTTTCTTTTCCCAATTTTCTAACTCATTGACAAATGCAAGCACCAACTATCTACATTTCTCTTTCTTTCATACTTAAGCAACTTTCATGAGTGTTCTAAATCACCATTGATGGAAAGGCATTGAAAACAAATGTGGAAGATTTCAGCATGTCAATGGAGAAAAGATTTCAAATATTAGCAAAAGCCAATCCATTGCTGTATCAAAATCTAGTACTTGAGAGTCATTTTCAAGCACAAGACTATTTAATTCCATTTTTATTCAAAAGCAATGAAGAAATTAGCTGTGAGTAAAAATACAACTATATTTACAGGAAGTTAAATTTAAGGTGTAGCTTTAATTATTCCCTTTCCCAGATTTAGCTGTGTATCACTCCCCTCTGAACTGAACTGGAATGGAGGTATTTATCCAGCTGACTGCCTCCAGAAGTAAAACTGAGCTTTGTATTTGACAATCACAACATAAATAGTTTCAGACCAGGATTCAGAAATTACATACTGATTGTCTGGACACAAGTCTGCCAGTGCCTAGTTTATATGTGCTTGGAGAGATAGCAGATTTATGGTTTTGTGAAAACAGAATGGCTTTAAATGGTTTTGCTAAATTGCTTAATTTGTATTTAGGAGAAAATGACATTTCATTGTAGAATGTGCCTTTCCACATTTATCTATTGGTGTTAATCTCTTCAGGATTATGCCAAAACATCATTGTTTAAAAAGTATGTGCAAGGGTGGGAGAAGCAGTTTACTTTCTGTGCATTTCGTGATAATCTTGTCAGTGCATCATAGAGTTCCTTGGGCATCTCCATCCACATGCACTCAAATTGCAGTCATCGCAAATTATATACTTACCTTGGCAAAGCCTCCTTCCCTCTGTACCAGCATAATAGCTCCAGCTAACTAGAAAATTCACTCCACTGATTTTTTAAATTAAACAATACAAGCATTTAAGATATTATTTATACCTTTTTAGAAGAGAATAGCACTTGAAGGAACACCCTGCCTGACTGAATCCAGTTTCCTGCTAGTGCAGTCAGGCCTGGGAAAGGGATTGTAAAGTAAATTGATCAAGCTACATCTCAAAAGCACTTAGGATCTTTATGTTGACTTTGCTGCTGCAGAATGCTGCTCCAGAACATTACAGCCCAAGGAACTTTAATTTCATTTCTGTTTACATTTATACCCATTGACCTTCATTTACCTTACCACATTCAACAGGATCATTCCTATTCTTAGTTTATGATATCCCACGTACCTGCTTCACGCTTAGAAACTTAATTTTTAAGTCACATTAATATGCCGGTGAAGTTATTTCCTTCTGTGCTGGAAAGTGTGACAAAGCAATGTGCGTAATGACTGAAAGTGATGGGCATGTTTTAATTTCTGCTATTGTAAACTAACACAATTGCTGTCAGAGTTAACTCTTATGGACATTAATATGCATAGCCCTTAACAGCAATGGTTTTCAGTTAGGTAATAAAATCATTACTTCTGGACTTAGTTCCAGAGCCATATGTAAGTAAAGAAAGAAAACCTTTCAGATAATGTTCTTATTTATACAACATTGGCAGTTCTTCATTTGCAGATCGTGTGGTGATCACAGGTAAGCTGATGCATCTGTGCTGACTACAACTGAATTGATCTTGCTTAGTCCAGCATTTAATTTGGCTTTCTGCTGCAAAGGTATATGAACAGAGTAATGCGCTAATAATGTATCCACTAAATCTATTCTTTATAGTTCAGTGGGGAGGTAGCTGACTATTTTATTGTGGGAAAGACTTATACTTTAAAGTTAAAGGGGCAGGGATAGCTTTTAGACCTAACATTTAAGGGGACTTAGTAAAATCCACCTCTTGACATTTATTTGTTTTGCATTATAACTTTATATGAACTAGAGATAAAGGATTTTTATTATCTATCTAGAACCACATATATATAGAAAGAACAAGGGGTGACTAATCTAGGTACACATTTTGTTTCATTTTCGGATAGAGTTGAATCAGAAAAGCTTGTGTTTTTCTGCAAGTTTTAGAACAGGATTACTCAGTGCTATCTGTGCCTGACTCTGCCTTTATTACAGTGACTGTGAGGTTGCATTTTCGATCTCAGTATAGCTTATGGTGGTTGTTTTATCTTTATTATTATGTCATGGAGAGCTATTTAGATTCCTGTGTCTGGGAATCATGAAAAATCCTTTGTGAATTGGAGGGGAGCCAAACTGGAGTTTTTCAGTTAAAACAAAACTTTTTTCTAAAATGAGGTAAGGGCAAAAATCTGTAAAGAACTGATGGTCATGTGGTGGTTGGAGACTGTCTTGGGTAAAGCACTCATCGAATGACAGAATTTCTGTTCTTGGAGAAGTCAGGAAGAGGGTCATCAAAACCACTACCTTAGACTTCCAGACAGCTGACTTTGGCCTGTTTAGGATGCTGGTAGAGAGAGTCCCTTGGGAAACAGTACTGAAAGACAGAAAGGTCCAGGAGGGCTGGACACTCTCCATGGAATCTGCAAGGCACAGGAGCAGGCAGTCCCCATGTGCTGAAGATCAAACTGTTGGGGAAGGAGACCAGCCTGGCTGAACAGGTAGATATTGCTGGAACTCGGAGATAAAAAGAGAATCTATCACTTTGGAAGAAGGGACTGCCAGCCTATGAAAGGATGTTGTTAGGTTGTGCAGGGAGGAAATTAGAAAGGTGAAGCACAGCTGGAACTTAATCTGGCCACATACTGGTGACAACCATGTGCTAAATTGATTTTTTTTTTTTTTTTTGTGGTAAACTGTTGTTTCCTCTGCGTGTCCTGGATACTTTATGTTCAAAACTATAGATCTGAAAAATTTCTAAGTGCTGCCAGATAACTACTTGTGATTTTTCTGCTTGATTATGAGTGGATTTCTTCCTTCAAAATCTAAAATCCCCTTCCCAAATGTCACACAACCCAAGACAAATCTGTCTTTTAGGTCCAGACATGTTGCATTTTGATTTTCCTCTTGCTGATGAGATTTAAGCTGTCAGAGCTTGCAAATATACTTATCCAGATGAAAAAGAAACCATATATAAAAGACTATATAAGGAAAAGAAGAAAGCAGATAATAACACCTTTAATCTGACTAGAAGACCCATGCAAGAGGCATTTTAGTTTAATATTAAGGAATTGAAATATTTCAGTCTACAAAATGTTGCAATTCTATCTGCACTGGCATAGTATGAAAAAATAATAGTAAAAGTGCTCTACCTTATTTCTAAAATGCTTTTTGGCAAACACAGCAGTCCTGGCTAATGGGAGTAAAGCTGTTGAGAGCTATTTGTTCATCTCCTTAGCCCAACTGGTTCACCAATATTTAGTCTACTGTTCAGTTTCTCTATAGAGGAGAAATGGGAGATGGAGTTTCTGTGGTTGCCTGCAGACAGGAAGAACTGAACAAGAATGGTGCCTTTATCTGTTGTTCTAGGCTGTTTCTGGTCAGGATGTTGCTCAACATCATCTAGTTTCTTATGGTCCCCTTGATTCTCTGTACTCTTTGGCATCCTACAGTTTTCCTCTCAAAGGTTTTCATGCTCTTCATCATCCTTCCTCACTTGTACCTCCACTGTTTCAGTCCCTTGTAGAGACCAGCTTGTCAGCATTACTGTGGCATAGGCAGATTTTTAATGATATATTTTCACATGCGTGTAATGTATCATGACATGATGGTTCTGCTCTTTCAGTGGCTTGTGAATGGAGATGTAACTTTCAGTGGTGGCTTTAGTAAGTTTTGACTGGTAACAATTTTATAAGATGGAAGAATTCATTCTGAGCTTTAGTGAACAGGTATCTTTTATCTTTTTGGAATCTGGTCCTTCAGCTTGAAGCAAAAGTGCTGCAGACCCATCTATCTGGAAAAAGGGAATACGCAGTGATGTTAATAAATAGGACAGTGCTCAAACTAACCATAATTTTTATTATTTTTATGCAGATGAGCACTAAATCGTGTTTAATGAGTCACTGATATCTCAGTTCTGAAGACCTGCTCATGTGACTTTATATATATACATATATATATACATATGTGCCCCTGAATCTTGTCAAGAAGAGAAAGAGGGTCATATGATGAATGTAACTTGTGATCATCAGAGATATGTTCTTGTGCACAGACTCCACCTTGCAATGCTGGAGTGAAGGGGTGAAAAAATCAGGGACTGCACCTTCATGAGCATTTACTTTTGGGGTTTTTTTAATAACCACTTCTTACTTACAAGACAGTTTGCAAAGGTTATTAAAAGAAAATGGTAGCCCTTATTTGTGGCTGCTGACTAAGTAGTTTCCTATCTGTGTATTGAAGTTTCCATTAGTGTCAGATTTTTAAATTTAAATTTTATAGCATGCATAATTTGCTCCTGGGAATTGCAGTCAGTTCATTGTAACAAATAAAATCACAGTAAAATAACTTCGCTTTTTTCACAGATCACAGATTGTTGAATTGATGCTTTAACATGGAAATTTAGCATTTAAGATGTATGTTATTACTGTCATTTTTGCTCTAAAGAAGCTTCTATAAAAGTACTTTCGCTTTAAATCTGCCTAAGTGCTTTACACTACACAGAGTAAGTCAAGTCTAACTTTGCACTATTGAGCACTAGGACAAAAGCTGCCTGTTAATAGACCAAGAAAATGATTGGGAGAAAAATGGAGTAGCTGAGTTTAGAGAAACTTGTACTTTTTTCTTAATGAGCAGTTTAACTGCCAATTGATCAGTCATTCAACATTACAGCAAATGGCCAATGAAATATATAATGATGCAAGACTGCACTTTAACAAGACTGAATCAGGAATGGTTAAGGACAGAAAAATAAATACAGAGCAGATTTCTTTCTGTGCTTTCTTTTCAAAGAAAGCCCAAAGAGCCATAACAAACACTGAGGCAGCTAATCAGTGGTGGGGTTTATTGTGTGTGGTGATACGCTTGCACATGAATTTCCATTTTGTGCTCTTGTCTTGTGTTTGTTTATTTACTGCTACAGAATTTTTTGCTGTTGGATTTCAGTCAAATCTGACTGCTCCAGAGTGGTTGCGTTTTTAAGGTCTTGAGCTCACAAATCTTTATGTGCTTGCTGAATTTCATACACGTGAGCTCAAGGCAGTTATCTAAATGGATGAAACTGAGAATGTTGATATGTGTTGCAGTATTAATTCCTATGTTAACATAATACTTAATGCAGGGGAGAAATTTATTTTTATCAATTTAAAAATAAAAGGGTTTTAGTTTTCAGAAACAAGTCTGAGATTCTAATCAAGTGAAAACCAGAGCACATCACTGTCTTGGTTCCCACCAAAAACATAGTACCAAACAGTCCTTTGACCAGTGACATTTGCGAATGAGAAATACTGCTAAAACAAACAGGGGTTTTATTTCTTTTCTTTGCATGGGGTGTGAAATGTACCGTTATAGGCATCTGTCAGTGTGAACGGGTTAACATTTACCTAATTTATAATGTGTGAAAATAGACACCTAATAGGAGAACTGGAATGGAAAGAGAACAGTCTCAAAAGAGCACAGTTCACGTAATGTTTACCGCTCTTCCCTGACTCGGGTCCTCTAGCACTGAATACACTGTTTGGAGGGTTGTTAAATATTTGACTTTTACACTGTGACCTCCTCTTTCAAGTGAGAAGGGAAATAGAAAGGCTCGGTTTGACATCTCTCAAGAGATCAGGTGGAGTAATGGGTAGCACTTAGATTTTGATCCCCAAGTTAAAGAAGAAACTTCCTTTTCCCTAATAACTTGAAGTGAATGAATTTGCTATTCTCCACAATGTGACCTAATGATCCCGGGGAGGCTAAGAGAAAGTCATAGCATACATACAAAAGCAGCTTTTGACAGGAGACAGGTGAGTGATTCTGCATCTTCCATTGACAGTTTTCATCTTCAGAGATGCTCCGATTTCTGGGTGCTATCTACTTATTTCTGAGCAAACTATTCAATGGGCTTGGAAGGATAAAAGAATCCCTAAATCTCTGTGGTCTCATGTACATTGTACTGTATATGAAGAGCCCAGCTTTCTTTTGCAGCAGGTGCAAATAATGAATTTAATATTCAAGTAGTCTGTAACAGGTACAGGGGAGTTTGGCAATTGCAGTTTTAAATAAACTAATTATGGTACCATTAACAACTCTCTTCTGCATGCACAGCTTTAAAATTAAACTTGATTTTGTACCTCACAGAACTATCTCTGGGCTTTGAAAAGAGGAGTAGTAGTTCTGTTATTGATTAAGACTGAATGTGATTAACATTAATTATTGATTAAACTTCCCCATATCTTCATATAGCATCAAAGAGAGATTTATTGATGAACTCAGAAAGGTCTTGGAACTGTAGTTATTATGCTGTAATTCCTTTTGACTTCAGCTTAAGTAGAGTATTCATGAGATATCTTTATGCATATGAGAATTGAGCATAAAGTCCATCTACTAAACATTACCAGTTCAGGCACTTTAAATATGCTTGAAATACCTATCTTTATTGGAGCATACATTTGTGTTGTATGAGTTTGTTTGGAATATTTTTTAGGGGTGAGACAGGAGGGAAATAAAGGAATGTAGACACTACAGAGATACGGGAGAGACAGTTTGCCTCTGATTATATGTCTAGAATAGAAAATTCTACAGCATTTCAGGCAGTCTTGTGGCTCTCAATAATTGGCCTTAACTATATTCTCTCTTTTTTGTGTGTTAACACCTTCCTCC
Organism: Coracopsis vasa; assembly: GCA_026283785.1. Taxonomy (NCBI): domain Eukaryota; kingdom Metazoa; phylum Chordata; class Aves; order Psittaciformes; family Psittacidae; genus Coracopsis; species Coracopsis vasa. The sequence continues at coordinate 20,150 of JANHGB010026682.1, forward strand.
AAAGATAAAGCACTGGAAAACACTATGTCTTTAACAAATCATCGTGTTGCAGCAAAACATAACTTAAAATTACTGTATAAAGAAATAATGCTTGAGTGAGGGCAATACTGTAACATTGATCTTCAGGACCTTTGGGAATCAGAATGATTGTTACATTTGATTGTTAAGTAATGGAAGTCTGTTGCAGAATTCTGTCTTCAGACAGATTGTCATCACTAGTAGTTTTTCAGGGGAATTGAAACCTTTCCTGATTAATTGATCTACTTATTCATCAACTATCCCAGGTGTTCAGTAAATATTCAAGTGGTGTCTTCTGAATTAAACAAAGAACAATAGTTCTGTTAAAACAAAGGATGATGCAACGGTGAGATAAAGAGGATGTTGCTTTAGAAGGGTGACTGTTTAACCAATTCTGCTTCAGGCTTCTAGTTCTAGATGAGAATTACAAATCCACACAGGAGTGTATGGACAATGTCAAACAGAGGCTCAAGGGGAAAGAAACATCCCTTAGCTTACTGTGTCCTGCTGGCTATACTGGTTTGGTAAATTTGTTCTGACATTCATGACTCTTCCCGCACTTTGTATAGGAAACTCATTACCTGAATTGCTGAAATTCTGAAAGATGGATGTTCCCTCCCAAAAGGGAACAAACCTACAAGAAGGAATTTTTGGTTATCATCCAAGTGTGTTAATTTTCCGTCTTTTAGATAGAGAAAAAATCTTAGTGATTTTGAGGTTGGTTTGCTTGTTTTTCCTTCTGGAAAGCTATAGAGATAGAAGGCGGCTACAACTAGCTTAGTATAAAGCAGGAATGATTATCATTTTTCGAAGTATCAGGGTGATGAAATACTTCTTTGGGAGCAAGTGTACCAGAACTGGCAAAACATTACATACTTGTTAACACCATGAAAGGTCACCATACTCTTGCGACTGCTGAGTTGCAGTATTATTTTAATTGGGCTTTGCCCACTGATCTGCATGCCTGATTTGCAAAGATGCCAGAGAACATGTGGCTTTGACATGAAAACAAACTACCTGCAAAGCTGGGGTTAATCCCAGGGTAGATGCAGAGTTTTGTAATAGCTCATGGACAAACACATTTGGACACTGGACACTGAATATTTGCAATCAATAATTCTTATGGTTAAAGTACATAGGAAAAAAATGAAAATATAGGCATGTGTGATTTTGGCAAACTAGGTCATTGAGTACAAAACTGAGGCATTCAGAAGGTGAATTATTTGTGTGCCGTATTTTCTCCTATTTTTTGCCTCTGCCCCATATAAAGTGAGTGATGAGTAGAGCTGACATGAAGAAAAATGTTAGCCTTTAATTTGGATTCATCTCTTGGAAATTGAATAGCAACCACACCTTCACTTTTCCATATTCACATCAGCCCAGACTGTAGAGAATTCCTTACGATGTGTGCCCTTCCTTTCTGTTGCACAAAGAAATATCTATCTTCTATTACTGTTTTTCTGATCTTTTAGATCATACTGAGTTATTTCAGAAGCAGTTGTTAAGCAGGTATGTTGAAAAGCTTGTAGGAACATTTCAGGTAAAAAGTTTGTTTATGAACCCAATGTTTGTAACAAGTGAAGGATTCTTTGCATGACATTTCCAGGCAATTATTTGATAGTTCTGTAGTTGAACAATTCTCTAAGCAGAACTGTGGGGGAAAAAAAGGGGAGAGGGGAGGTAGGGTAGGTTTGGGGTTTTTTTGCAGAATTTGTTTTTTTGTTGTTTGGCAGTTGTCTGTAGAGAATGTTTTATTACCCAGCCTGTATGACTTTATCCTCCATGTCAGCATTACAGCATGAGCCATGTTACTGCAGTAAAGTCATTCTCTAATTTATTTTGTAAGCATTTTATAGGCTGCAAAAATAGATCCTTTAATAGTACTAGCATCCATGTATGTGTATATAAAAGGCTAAAAATGAAGTATTTTTCCTGATGCATTTTCATGTACATTTAAGCAAAATTTTATACTCTGAAAGTGCCTTAACAGGAAAGAAATTATTGAATATGCATCAATGCTGTTTCTGATTTCTTTGTTTCCTGCAGTTTTCCCTTGTTAATGTGGGAGGTAATTTTTGGTTATCTATGTAATTAATGAATAGATGATGTCAAGTAATTTCCTGAGCTGAGACACTCAGAGATACAAATGGAGGATTTCTTAATAATAAGACTTTCTTAAATTAAATAGCCACTGTTTATAAGTAGATATAGAAGTGCAGATAAGTATATACAAAATGAAGAGTTCTTTGTTAGGGAATAACTACAAATAATGAGATAACACTATCTGACTTGGCTTAAAGGATTACTCTGTTAATCTATGTCCCTCTGAGATACAATTTTTGAGTCTCCTGAGGTAAGCAGTGTTATATATCTGATATGGACTCTGCAAGAATACCAGCGGTCTTCAGAGAAAAATACTGCATTCAGGAAATAGCATGTTCGGAGTTACAGTGTGCAAAGAGTAAAAGCTTTGGCATTCTGGGTAGCTGGAAAAAGCACAAGATCAAATATATGTGCAAGGTAAGGTAATTCATCGGTTCACTCTTCAAGAGCCTCTATCAGGTTTGTGAGCAGGGCTACGTGCCTACAGGTACTCAAGCAAGGAATGCTGGCACTCTGCAAATCCACAAGCAGTATGACAGATATTTAAACAGAAATATAGAGCATTCTCTCTTAAAAAAAAACTTGGGTTAGGTGGAAAGCATGAAAGTATCAGATATTTTAGCTGTTAAAACCTCTAGGGACTTGATGTTCATAGGCAGGCTTTTTGTGTATCAATGAATGATTCAGATAAAGGAAAACCAGAATGGACAGGTTTAGCTTGGAGACTTGAAAATAATTATATTCCAACCAATCTTAAGAAGGAACATACAGAGTATATTAACAATGGATCATGACAGATTCTGGCACTTAAATGTAACTGTTCATGTAAATTACCAGAAGCAGGTTTTGTGATTCTGTACATTTTGTATAGTCATTCACAGCTCATTAAATCTTCACCAGTGCTGTCATTCACTAAATACAAAGGTAGCATGAGAACAGCATAATTAAAGTGTTTAAGTCAGACTGCTGTAGCTAAATTTCTAAACAGTAACTGCTCTACCTGCAACTCCTTGTGGTTTTGAGGAATAAGGGTTAGAACAGATAATGAGCAAGATGTATCCTAGTGGACTCCAGAAGCCTTGGCCTCTTATTGAACTAGTAGACCTTCCCTGTGTTTAAATCTTTGATGTCTAGGTACTCTAGTCACTAAACAAACTGTGGTCCTGCTATTCTGCTAGTCCTTAGATCGATGTCATAAGCATAGTATAATAATATTGGGGTTTTTTTGGGTGGAGTGGTCATTTGGCATTAAAGTTAAAAGCGGGTGGGTATAGGTAGACCACTTGGTAACATACAGATTACATTTGTGTGGGCCTGTGCTCAAAATTATGTTGAATTTATATTAAGCAACAATTTGACTTACATACCATCTTACATGTCATAACAAGCAACTAATATTTAGATAATTTATTTTGTATCAAAATCCTAATTAACAGAGATAATGCCTTTATGTATATAATTGACTGCTCCTGTCTACACTGCTTCTCAGCTGCTGACTGGTTTGCTCTGGGGAGCCTCATGCATTCAAGACATACACTCTTCTGTTTCCTCGACCTAAATGAGCGTCAGCACTCATTATTTCTTTCTTGGTATCCCTGGCACATTTTCTTGTGAAACAAGAATGAATGATAGGACATCGATCCCTAGACTAGCTGAGAACTGACCATAGCTCCACACGTTGTAACTCAGAAGATTTAGGGTGGTATTAGCATGGCATCTTCCAAACTGAGCTTGAGCTTAGTGTCACACTGACAAAACTACATGTATTTTTGACCTTAGAGGAGGCTAAGCAAGCTAACTTGGCAGGTTTTGGCCTGAATTCTTTTTCACCTGTCTGACAGAAAATACAGATTCATGGATTTAGTGAAGCCCGGAGAGCAGCTGCCTGTATTGACTTACCAGTGTTGCCTCACCCTCAGCACTCTGAGCACACTATACTCCTTCACCTTAGTCTTATACTTGCACTTCATTTTTCAACAAAAAGCAGATAAACAATTTAACTAAGCCAAGGTTCCTGAACATCAAAGGTGTAATAAAAAAATGTACCCAGACACCAAAGCTAGTCACTACAACTCTGATAAACATAATAGGAACAATTATGCTGTCAATTAATTTACCTCCCCATTCAGCCCTATTTCCTGGTCTCTTGATTGTCTGTGCTGCATAAATATTAATTCACTGATGAGCTGTCTTTTAAAAGTAATTAACTTTCTCTCCAGGTTCTCTTAAACACAGGTGTGGTTCTGGGAATCACTTGCTGCAGGGTCTTCTCCCATTGAGCACTCTGGAGGAGACTGATGTGAATTTGGCTATCCCTTCTCTTGGACAAGGTGGCAAGCTTTATACTCTAAAGAAGCTTATGTGCTCAAAGCTATACCACCAGCTACATAAAGCTTACCTGTTACTTTGTTTCAGGTTATAGATACGTTTCTTTAGGTGGGCTGCATCACACTCCTTACATCCTATCAATACTCATTAAAAAAAAAACGAACAAAAAAAAACCCCACACATGAAAGGATTGAACCCCATGATGTGAAGCTTAGAGGAACCCAGGGCCACTCTGCATGAGTTGGCTGCAATCTGTGGTTCATTCCCTCAATAGGGACATAATTAGCACTGCAGATGAAAGCATAGTTTCTTACTTAAAAGGTGGAGACTAAAAATACTTTTTCTATATGTAGTTACTAACTGTGACCATTCTTTGGTCACAGCTCAAGTCATGAAGAAGACGTGACTTTCTTTGGAAATGTATGTGTCTCTTTAGCTTTCTTCCAGTCACTTCCTCTTACTCTGCTCACAGTAGGTTTTGTGTATGACTGATGTGCAGTGAGGTGTCTCCAGAGTGCCTTTATTGTCCAGGTGCTGACTTTCTTTGATTTTGCATATCATGTTTATCTAGTTTAAGCACCTAAATTTGCAGTTTCAGTGTCCGCTTCATTTGTTCTAAGATAATGCTGCTTTTCAAAAAGACAGTTTTGTTCTTCCATCTAGCATCAGCTCCATGGCTTCTACAGCCATAGGATAATCTGGAGCAGCTTGGAAGAAAACTAACAAGACTAAATAAAAATAGTTGGCACCATGAATATTTGAGCTCAGTGGCCACACCAGCACCAGAGGCAGCAAAAGAGAAAGGGTGGGAGTGTACACAGGGGTAGCAGGGCCAAATGCAAGGTTGCACCTTTCAGTGACAGTCCGTAGTACAATCAGCTTAAACTGATTGTGCAGCCACAGGGTCAGGCTCTTGAAAATAGGATTTAGGTTCTTTTAAAAAAGAAAACCTTATCCCTAATGTATTCCACATGTACTGTGTATTCCTTAGCTCTGCATATGTTATTTGGGATATATGTGTCCCAGTATACTTCATCATATTTGTAACCATCATTTTAAAAAGTGTTTTCTGTGCTTGAACAAAACCAGGTACACTGCAGTGGTGTTGCTCTGTGTTTTAGTTCTGCATTTTAGTGCTAATGATAAAATCCCTTTTTCCTAGCTCAAAGCATGTTTTTATACATGAGAATATTCTTGTTTTTCATTGCTAGTCAATGCAGTCTATTGTTTGTATAATTAATGTAATTATTGCTAATTATGTAATTATGGTAAATACATGTAATCAGTGATTCTAATTTGTAATTATAGAATTTAGATGTTTATTTGTGTAAAAGTACTTACAAAACTTGGTGAGGGGAAGAAAAATTGCTCATGTACAGCAGGTAATTTACAAAATTTGTAAGACAGAAATTACCCCTTTTTTTTTTACCAGCTACCAAAAGGAAATTAGTTTTCATTAGTTACTAATTGGGTACATAGTTTTATTTTTTTTTTAATAAAAGATAATAATTACATTATAGAAACCTAAAACTCATTTTCCATCCTCTTATAGCTTAAATGAGTTAGCAAAATGTTAGATTAGTAGAATGTAGGTGCCAAATTTAAGCTGTAATTACAGTAGCCACTTGAAGTGAAATTACAGCACAAAAAATTTTTGCAAGTCCCCCTCCCCCCTGTCCCGCTCTACAGAGTGGTTGCTTACAGAGAACCGGCTATTGCTTTCAAACAGACAAAAAGCTTCTGCGAGGGAGGGTGTAATTACCCAGTGGAGAAAAAAAGTCAGATGGAAATTAGCTTCTTACCATCTGCATATCACAAAATACTTTGCCTATTGCCATATTCTCAGTTCTCCTCCTTCCCCATCCATGGAAACTAGAGGAATTCCTGCAGTCTTAAACCTCTGCCTGGGTCTCTTGAAGTGGAGATAGATAGCTATGGGTTTCAGTCCCGTTTTTGTTTCTTCTGATTATAGCTTTTGGTTGCTGATATTTATAGCTTCTTACTTTGAGAGAATCTATCCTTGTGCTATGCAAATTATTTTCATTATTTATTTGGCAACCAAACTGGAAGTTAAAGAAACCAAATCAAATCTATTCTAACTGTGACTTCAATTTCCAAGTAAAATGAACTTCTCCCTCTAGTTGTCTTTTGTGTTATGATCTGCTTTACACAAGAAAAACTGTGATCTTTTACACCTTTTATCTTCAATTTTTTGCAAGAAAGGAGAAGGAAATAAGGAGCTAGATGCAACTGTAAATTCATGATGTTGATGGTGCTGGCTCCTAATATCCAAATGATAAGAGCACTATATAAGGTTTGGGGAGACACAAGTTCAGATTTCAAATATTAGTCTAACCAGTTAGGCTTTAAAAGAGAGTGTCCACAAATCTATGTTGAAGCTATTTCATTTTGCATATTTATATCTTCAAAGAGAGGAAAAAAGCTCCAGCTGTAGCTAATGATTAGGGCACTCTGCAAAAGCTATGCGTCTACAGCATTTCTGTGTTTGCAGTGCAGTGTGAATTTGTGTTGGCTGTATCCGTACCTATGTACGCACTCCTTGCTTCCAATTCTCACCATTCTCACCATTCTCACTGTGATCTGAACTTAAACATTCGTTCCAGAATGCTTTTATTCTCAAAACAAGCCTTTATGTAGTTTCAGAACCTTCTAAACATACTTCAGAAAAAGCATTAATGCTAGAAAAAAAAATACTTGTTTTCTTGTTTTACACAAAGTTTTAGATTTGTTTTTATGATTAGATTGTCTTGCAATAAGCTATGTCTGTATCAATGGCAGTTATTTTGCCTGATCTGTTTGGTTAGGAAAATAGGCAAATGCTTTTGTTAAAACATACTGTTCAACATTTCTGAAATTCTGTTTGCATGTTTCCATCAATTCATTATGTCCACTTCAGGTCCTAAGAGCAAATGAAGGCATTTTGGGGGAATATGATTTTACAGATGAGGTAAAAATGTTAGGGTAGCATATATGCCTGGAGAAGTGGCAAATACTATGTAACTGCATATTCTAATTGAGATACAGCCCTTAAATCATAGAATGATTCTTAAAATGAAGTGTAGTTAAATGGAAGTATCTGTGCATGGAAAAGGATCTTTCTCTTAAAAAGCAATTTTTGTTTACTCTTATGGTATGTATAGGTAAAGTATACATGGATTCCAGAAGAGGCTTGAAAGTTGCCTGCAGGGAGAGTTTATGCAGGTTTGCCAGATAGAGAAAAACCTCAGGAATTCAGGAAACCTTTTAGCTTTGAACTGATGGATGATGGGAACATTTCCATGCAAACAGAAGTTGTTCTACTCCCAAATTTTTCCATAAGGGTCCACACAGAGGCAGACAGGTCATTGCTGTTGAGGGTTCTTTGATCTGATCTTGTTTGAGTTCCTGTTAGTGCTTTCTAAAGTGCTATATTTCAGACAGAAAAGGTGAAATTTTATCAGTGGAGTTTCTAGGTCTTGACACATGAAGCCTGTAATAATCTGCTTTCTGGAGTGAGCTATAATTTGTCATTTTGCTCCCTACCTTAAGTAGAAGTGTTTTTAATGTGCTTTTAAGTATTTTTAATGCAATGATAAATTACCTAAGTGCATCTCTTCGTGACTTCTAATGATACAGTGCACAGTAGCATATCCATGGTTTAGTCAATTTTAAACCTGAAGTGTCTGCTTTATTTCTTGATTCTTGTCTTTTAAATTATATCCCTGGTCTTTAGCTTGGAGCAGAGTATGCCTTCTGGATTATACATGAAATTTCTTATTACTCACGCAAAGCTTAAAAGCCCCCAGCCCCATAAACATCTTCATTAAATGATGCCTGGCAGCAATGAGTTCTATGTGTTAATTATGTATTATATTAAAAAAATTGGTCTGTTTTAATAATTACTTCCCAGTTTTCATTAACTCTCAGATTATTTATGACGAGATGGTGCATTTTGATTCATACCGTTCATTATCTTATATACCCCTATCATATCTTTTCTTAAATCAATACATGTAACATGATCTTTTATAACTTCTTGTTGAAGAACTATGTCATTAGTTTCATTCATTAATTTAAAGTTTAGTATTGCAATCTAGAAAGTGCTACAAATACATGGTCTGAACCAGAGCAGCACTGGGGTAGTAAGCACAGATATGATTTCAAAATTCCGTAGATTGATCAAATGGCTTTATAATGTAGATTTTTATAACCAAGTAGTGGAGGTAAGTTGAAAGTGCTGTTAAAACATCTTCAGTCGCTGTTTTTCATGCAGATGGATAGTACTGGTGGTCTGTTTGTAGACCATAACAAAATGTTATATCCACATCAGCTGTTGGCAGTCAGTTTTCCTTGATGAACTGAGAACCTGCTTTCACTCAGTTCCATACACATGTCAATTTGGAACAGGTCAAATCATAGAATCATAGAATGGTTAGGACTGGAAAGGGCCTTAAGATCATCATTAATGTCTTTTCCTAGTAAGAAGTGACATGATTGCTCAAGTGACATGATGACCTCCAGCCTAGAAGCTGGCTGCTTCTTGAAGTTTCTGGCTTTAAACTAGCACAATACATGGTAATGTTCCTAAGAACTAGTATGAATGCAAATTTTCACTGCTATTTAAAAGTATAAAGCAAAAGCTTTAATGGTAATTTTTAAAGGCTGTAGATAAATGTCATTATTGAGATATTTTACTTTCTTTTTTGTTTTAGCAATGATAGGTTATTATACAATATGTCTCCTAATCTTGGAAATTAAGCTTTGATTTAATCCTACAGATGACTCTAAATCTTGATGTATGCACTACCAATAGCATAATTTCATATTTTCTATAATTGGAATAAAATCTCCCCAAACAACAGAAACAAATGTGATTATGTATTAGAGTTCTTGAAAATGGGCACCTCACTAGCAAATTTTATGAAAGATTTTATGAAAGAAACATGGATGATGGAAATTCTCTTGATTCAACTTTGAGCCAAAGTTGAACATCTTAGCTAGAAATGCGATACCTGTGAGTTCTTCAATATTTTGTCACTCTGCTGAATTCTAGATATCTCACTAAACCTTCAAGTACCCAGAAAAATTAGAAAACCTTACATAAAACTCCTGTGAGCCTATGGTCCATACTAAAATTTCAGTTCAAAAGAAGATAGTAAAGCATTATTTGTATGCTGGATCTGTGCCTGATCAATGACTTGTACAAGGCAAATGTATAACTTCCCTAAGATTCCCTTTAGAGCAGCCCTAGGTTACTGGTTTAAAGCAGCAGAGACCCTTTTGCTCATTTTTTTGCCCACGCCATAGTGCTATGGTTGTGCTCTTTATGAGACATGGATAAGTACAATATTACAAGCACAGGGCTTGTATAAAAATCTCATTCTGTTGCACAATAAACACTACTTGCAAGTCAAACACTTTCAACAGTTCAGTGGAGCCAGTGAATCATTTACTGCTCTTACCCAGAATATTATCTCCAATTCAGTTGTTGCTATGCATTAAGTTCTATTTATCATAAAAAGATACTCAATATTTCCTTATACATTCAAATGAGACAAAAGAAAGTGATGGTCCAGTGTTTCAAAACTGACAAAAAAAGGGAAAGGTGATTTTTTCCATCTCCAAAATGCAGTTAGGGCATTATTTGACATACACATACTCTGCTGACAGACCGAGTCAGTTGTATACAAATCAGCTGTGGTAACCAAGTACGTTGCACTGGTGATTGCTTCAGGAGCAGTTGCTTGTAAGGCCATTTTTGAAACCATCCTTACTGTGCTCATGAAGCTGCAAGATTCTGAGACACAATAAAGCTGCTGTTCTGAGGTTTGCATTATTATGCCGTACTGGGATATATGCTTCTGCACTTTGGCTAGAAAAGAGTTATTCTTAATATCTGGATTTTGTGCACAGAAATAGGATTATTGTTACCAAAGTTTTTGTAGTGCTATGCATTTACATAACAGTTTACAAACATTGATATGCTGCCTGCCCTGACAAAATGAAGGGAGGAAAATAACTCTTTTTCTTGGGTCCTGGGGTTTTTTAAAGTGGGTCAGTGCCTCCAGTGCACTAATTACAGAACAGCCTTTGGGTAGAAAGTTGCTGTAATATTTTGTAGAAATCTTAGTATCTCACATGTCTTATCTACCATCAATATATTGCAATTGTTTCAGGGTGAATGATAAGTCAAAAAACATTTTTCTTGAACATTTTGCCTTCATCCTGTTTGCCCCTCTCACAAGTTATTGTCACTTACAGTTTTCTTGATGGGTCTGTTTGTATTTCCTCTCTCTGTTACTACGCTTCAGAAATACTCAGGAGATAATACATGGGTTTGAAAAAGATCAAAGCATATATTTCTTCTTTTTGTAATTTTGGATAGGAGCATGATTGTAGCACAATATCAGAATATGGAGCATAGTGTGTTAAAGGGTTAGAGACTAGCAAACACAGGCATATTTCATCTGTGCTTAAGCCCAAAAGGACAAAATTTACTAGGAGTTACATTTTTGAAAATATAAGGGATTCCTCTGCAATCAGCAGAACTACACTGTTGCAAATTCACAGTGAATGGGGAAGGATTTGTGAGGAAGTCTTTTCTGAGCTGCTAGACCAAACCCATAGAGCTTAACCAGCTGCTTCAGCAAGGTTTTCATGGAGTGTCCTTGTGATACCCAAGATGTTTGAAAGTGTGTAATTGCAATGAGGCAGGAAGTGTCTGCTGTTTTCAGTATGTTTGTAAAACTGGTGAGAATGTTGTGTGAATAGATTGAAATCCAGCAAGGTGAGGCAGCTGCTGGGTATCCCTCAAACATGTGGAACCTACTTATCCATGGACAGCTAAGTCCTGAACTGAAGGGACTGATGCATGTATCCAGAGACTGTTAACCAAGCAAGCGTGAAAAATACAACTAAAGGTAAACGGAAGTGAAAAACAGGGCCTAGTGAAGCATGTGTTAATCTTGCTGGAGATTTTGCCTTCAGCAATAGCATATTGCATGTTGCTTATAAGGAGTATGAACTATATTGCTCTCAACCTACATGTAAATGTGTTCAGAGAGTAATACAGTTACAACGTCAGCAAAAAGGCTGTTAACTTGAAAGCTTATGGTTGCTCTCAGATTCCAAGAGACTTAGTCAAATAGCATATTAGTAATTTATCAGGCAGTATTTAATTCTACGGCTCTCAGATCAGAAAGCAGTCTAGTGGAGGGAAGAGGAAGGTCAAGTCCAGTCTCTAAAGAAAGCAAAAACTTCTGTTTTCCTCTGTTCTTCTTTGTAATGGCAGATGAGCAAAACTTGTTCTTATAAACTAAACGCGCAATGTTATTTGTGTAGTCAGCAGGGAATACTGGAAGAATTCTAGTTTCTAGGAAAATACCCTCTTCTTTGTCACTGAGTGATAAAATTGCAAGAGGCTGGAAACAATAAAGAATAAGTGTGGTATACCATTATATTTATGTACTAGGAATAGTAAATTTGAGTTTGAAATGCTTAGTTTATAGTGTGAAATTATGCAGCTATTAAATGTGTTAATTTGCATAGTTTTCCTCTCATATGCGCTCAGTTTTGAGCACTTCTTCATCTGTCCATTTACAGATAATGTGGATTTTGATTACCCTTGAGTCTGAAGGGAGGGATAGTTCTCATAACATGTAAACTGCCTAACAAAATCTCTCCTTCCTGCACAAATATGTGAGCAAAACCACAGATACATTTGTGGATATAGGCTGTGTCTGGCCATGTGTCTGTGAAAGGCTAAACACCCACAAATCATGTCATACATAGCAGGGTGGAAGTAAGACTCTGCATGTCAGGGTGGCATTTGACAAGATGGAAAGACACTTAAATAAAGGCCACAACTTTCAGGTCAAAGTGATAGTCTTCTGACAGAATTTGGATGTGGTCTTTCAGAGTGCAATCAAATACCAGTAATTTTGTTTGGATTTTTTGTCTTATGATTAGGTAAGAAATGTTTCAAATCTTTAACTATTGCTTATATTTATTCATCTCAAAGGTCACACTTGCATCACAGCAGTGAAGTGTCTCCCAGACCAATCCTTGTGGAGCAGATCCAGAGATTCCAGTCCACCTGCAGTATAGCTGTGCTTAGAGGGCAGAGTGCTCAAGCCAGTAAGTCCTAATAAACTCTGACTCTGTAAATTAACTCATTTATGGTACTGCATGAATGGGATGTGCACTGCCACATTGGCACAGTGCTGCGCAGAGCCGTGTCAATGTGAAAGTCCAGGGCAACACCATTCAGGGAACCCCATAAAAGACTTGGACACAGCTATGTCCAACAGCAGTTCTAGGAAAAATAAATTACATAAACTTTCAGCTCTGGAAAGTGGAAAGTTTGCTTTTAAATATGTACTAAATAATAAAATATGTACTAAATGAGAGCAATCAGTAGTGCGAAGGAAGCAGAGGGAAAGGAAGAAAATGTTAGGCCCTCTGATGCTTTTATTAGCTTCATGGCCTGGCAGTGTTTTGCATGGATGGGAACATGCAGACTCATCTCTCTGAAATAATCCAAATGTATATATGCAAATCCATTGCCTGTTCACTGCTCTATACTATAGCCAACTTAATGCTATTCTTTGAAATAGGCCTCAAAAAAGTCCATTTCTGCATGGATGTGATGAATAGTTATTGTGTTTTAACAATCATAGATTCTTCTGTGGCTTCAGGAAATATCATAATATATCAAAGATAGAAAAAAGTTACATTTTCTTTTTAGCTGAACTTAAATAAAGATTCTATTATGCCTGTCTTTAAACTACAAAAGCACATGTAACTGTACACAGAATCCTTGAAGGTAGCCTTTGTCTAGTATTTAAGAGTGTTAAAGCGTCTCATACTGAGACCGCAACTTAAGAACTTGTACAAGTCAACAGCTGTGACCTCAGTCAAGCAGGCAACTGAGTTTTCAGATAGCAAGCTGTGCCTCATTCTTCTTTGGCCAGAGCTATGTATATTTAATTAGTATCCTCTCACCTTCACGCTATGTGTTTTCCCACTTGACAGTTCCTGGCATCAAAAGAATGTCCTTGAGAAAAAGTCAGGCCTATTGACTCCTAAGCATATTATTTGACTTGCTGTTCAAGTAGTCTGAAGAAAGAACTGGAAATAATGAAAGACACTGCAATGTGGAGCTGCCTTAACTGACAGTGTCAGGTGGGTCGAAGCTATTGAACAGTTCCTATTAAATTAGCTTACCTTCATCTCAGCTAGTTAAAGCTGGCATGCTGACAAATTAGTTGCATTCTGTATATAAAAGAGGAGAGGCAGGATGAGATTCCCATTTTGTAGCTTAGTGACAGTAGATATGTCACATCACAAGGTCAATAACAATCTGTCCATGGAAGAAATGTAAATGTTTGGCTGATGTCAATACATTCTGGATTAGATTGTGAAATATTCGTTCCTAGAGCAGATGAGCTCATTTACGCTAATAAAGACCACTTTATTCCAACCCAGTTAATTACAATGCTTTATATTGTCTGTTTCAAAATCTGATTACAGCTTTTCTTTAGCTTTTCCAATATTAGCTCTTGCGTATTCTATATGCTATTTCTATCCAAAGAGTGTTAATAGAGAAACTTAACAGACATGCTTGGAATGTGAAAAAGGTTAGGGGTTTATTTATTTATTTTTGCTTATCAGAACATATGGATTTTACAGTTTTCTTTAGAGGGAGACTCTGAAACTGTCATAAGTTGTGTTTGAAGTTCAAAAAGAAAACATTCCGGTTAGTTGGTTGTTGTAGGTATATGTTTTCTTGTGTGGTGGTTGGTTGCTGTAGATGTAGAATATCTCATGCAACTAACTCAGATTTTAGGAATAAAAAAAAGATGTAAAAGTGTTCAAGTGTTTGATCAGTTTTCTGCACATAACAAGTCTTCATAACTTTCATACCTTCTCAGCAATATGGTAAGTTTTGGGGATACTTTGTTGCTCCTCTTGATGCATGCAGTTCAAAGTCTTTCCTTGCTAGATTTTGATCCTAAATTACTTGCTGCCTAGAAGACTGCATTTCATCTTTTGGGAGTAATCTCTGGTAAGGACATCATGACCTGTATTTAAGTGCTTCTAAAGTATACTGCTAATTATGATGGAGCTACCTAGTAATGTTCTCAGTTAAGTCACGGTTTTGTGCATACCAGAATGAATGTTTTAGATGTTTTGAAACTTAAGGATTTTGAAATTTAAATACTGAAATCACCAGTTCAAACAAATACATCGCTTTTGGAGGGCTGGCAAGGTTTCTTCTTTATAGTTAGCTTTTCATATTATGTTCAATTCTGTGAACAATTTCTGTCTATTCCTCTTCATAATTTTTTTTTTTTTAATGAAAATATTTCAGGGCTGTAATTGTGTCCTGGAATATAATATTGAACCTCCTTCTACTGTTTTCAGGATGTCTGTAATCTGTGAAATTTCATTATCACTGAGTTTGTTCTTGCTAAGTCATTTAGGCACAAACCAAAGCTCTGAGTTGCACCACTTCTGATCTGAAAAAGTTCTATACTGTACAGGGCTTAATCTGAGTATAGGTGAGGACATACATCACCCAGTGCTACCACAGTACTACCCAACTTAAAGTTTTGGTATGTAACTTTTAAAGTTATTCTTTTTCAACATATTTCGAGAATTTAAAAGGCTCACAGAATTTGAAGTCCATTTTCATGTGATCATGTATGTGCAAAGCCTCACGTGCAAAGGTGCCCTACAGTAAGGCACATTCTCTAGCTAGCACCATGATTTCTCCCATCATATGGCTTAGTGTACTGGTATAACATCTGGCATGACCACATGCATGTATTGTGCGTCTTATCATGCCAGAGGGCCAATTTATATGTTACGGTTTAATGTCTGGAGTTGATGTCTCTGTGCATTTCTTTAAATTTAAGTTCCTAATACAGCCTCTGTGCCCTTTCTTCAGGAACTAAGCCAGGTAAACAGCACTCTTTAACATGGTAAAGGACTTCCAGGTAGTTCTGAATAGGCTAATTAATGTGGAAGTGAAAGGTCTGAAGTGCTGAGCAGTTCATACCTTAAATACTGAGGAAATATTTCATTGGGTTGTAAATCACATAATGTGTTATTTAGTTCCTAGGATTCATCAGGGAAAACCCTCCTTGTATGGCACAGTTGCTCTCATGTAAGGAATGATACTTTATCAATATTTGTATTCATTTAAAAATTAAAAGAAACTGAAAAGGCAGTCATATTGCGTCAACATCTTACTGGGAAAACACATGATTCTTATCATAAATAAATTATCTGGAGTGATAAGGGAGCTGGTGTTCTATCAGCTTGATGCCTTGGTATATACCTGGAGGCAGAAAAGAAATAAAGTAACTGCTATTCTGTGCTTCAGATTATGATGAACATATAATAGAATATGGAAATATAAAGATATTAAAATTATAAATTTTTCATCTGGTGTGTTCAACAAGCTTGTTCTTTTTGCCTTATCCCATCTATCAAACCCATGAGTCTCTTTATTGAGGTTAGTGAGTCACTGAAATGAGCAAACATAAATTATCTACAGGTAGTGGGGTCTCTAAATGAATGAGCTCTCAGAAAATATTCAGAATACTTGTGTCTTCTGACTTTCAGTTCTTGATGTCCTATTTGTATCTGTCTACCTATTTGTATCAGAAAATATGGAGGGCGCTTTTGCAAATGCAGTGGAAATTTGTAGTTTGTGGAATTAGCTGTAGAAGCTGATTTTAATCTGTGCCTGAGAGAAACCTGTTATTGGCAAGCAATTTTAATCAGAAATGATACGACATCTGCTACAGAAATATAAAAGTACACAAATATTTTTATATTCTCAGTAGAAAAATAAACATTCCTGGAATATCCAGGCTGTATTTTTACTTCTAAAACATCTGCCTACTTTTATCAACAGTTATTATTGACAGATACCACCTATACTTTGTGGCACTCCCTTGAATCCAGTTAACTGCACAATCAGGACCTAAGGTATCTAAAATAACATAACAAACTTCACAAATATCACTTTTATTGATCTGAAAAAGTGTTCATTCTATTGATGTTGGCAAGGAGTTGATTCTTTTTCATGGTGTTCCATGTACTGTTTTATACTGAATCTCAGTTTTAGACTTCTCTCTAGAGAGGAAGCAGAGAAACACATGGAAAGAAGTGTAGAACAAACTGCAGTTGTGAAAATATTGCTTTGTTTGAATGCCTGTTGAAAAGAAGGCAGTGTGGACTTCAGCTTCTCAAATGCTATTTGGTGGATTGGGTCCATTATTCCCGGCAAAATCATGTAGATTTTTTGCTTATGATGAGGGTTTTCTTGTCCTTTTCTTTCATGCTTCATATTTTGTGATACCTTCCTCCTCCTGTGAAAAAGTAATTAGAAAGAACTAAGAAAGAGGAGACATCTTGTATGCCATCAGGAAGATGACTACTGTGTTTTTTTTAAACAATGTTTTATTTGGTTTGGGGTATTTTTGAGACTTTAATCTAGAAATGTAGAAATAGAAGTATCAAACCTGAAAGTCATGTTTAGAGCATTTTCTTGTGCCTCTGTTTTCAGTATAGCTATGTAAAGTGAGAAAATGATTCTATAATTTTTAATTGAAAATAATCCAAATTATTGTGTTGCTGAAAGATGTTTCTAGCTTAGGTCAGTCTGAAACTCCCTGTTGTGGAGCATAAAAAGAAACCACAAAGTAAGTTTACTGCTCAGCAAAGCATTTGGTCACATGATAATTGATTTTGGTTTGTCATAGCTATTTCTATGCCATTTGAAAAGTGTTATTAGTACTTTATGATTTTAAACGTAATATATAAAAAATACTACTGCCAAGCTTTGTGAAGTTTCACTGGAAACAAATTAGGCTGCTTTCTCAGTTACTTTAAGTTAAGCAGCTAACATGCTGACTACTTGCCTTGGCTCAAAATGAGATGGCAGGTAGTTCAACGGAGAGAATAAGGACTCTGCTTAGTCTATAGTCTATAATGAAGTTTGAAATCATACCCGTATCTCTTGAGGGAATCCATTTTAAAGGTAGGGCAACAGTGATAAGAGACTGTCATATGAATGGCAGTTATGATATGACCAGCAGTGGCTGGTAAAATAGATTTCAGCATTGACATGCTATTTCTGTTGACAGAAGGTATATTGCAGTCGTGTTGTGTGATAGAGGATATGCTGGCCAGAAAGCATTGGTTATCCCCATCTGTTTTCAAAATGTTTAGTGAAATCTGTAGCAATGAACCCGAATCTATAGCATCTTATCCAAAGAATAGCATGTAATAGATCAAAATGTTAGTTTTGGCTATGTCCCAAAAGCCTGGTGTGGAAGACAGAACCACCACCTTCTGGCACAGGAATGAGGGCTGCCAAAAGTCATCTTTATTGCCCACTCCTTGCTCCATAAAGTCCAGTTAACAGTAGACCAGTTATTTTCCTACATTGACCTATAGATATGAGATGAAAAAAAACCCACAACTTAAAAGTGTGACTTCACTTCTGATTCAAATATGTTCCTGGAGGGTTATAATCTGTTTGCAGGACTGGGACACTTACTCAGCTCCCAAACTGTCTTTGGCTATATTAATACACTTCAGCAACAACAACTCTTAAATCTAAGTTCCCTTACTAAGGTGTGGATTGTTCAGGCTGTAAAAGTTAGCAGTTGTTGGATATTTAGTTCATTTAGTAGTTAGACATGTAGTGAATGCTTGGGGATATGAGTGGATACTACCAGGAAGTTGAGGGAGCTTGAAGTTTAGGTCGTTATCTTGAGTCTTAAAAACTAAAAAAATACCTCGTTCTTGGACAATCAAATTCTAAATGTTTAAAACTTCTCTTTCACTTATGTCCTGCTCTCAGTTTCATGCAGACTTTCTGGCCACAAGTTTCACTACTAGAATGTTTTTATGTATTCAGATTGTGCTACTGAAGTGCTGCTGCTGAGCTTACAAATTTTCTTCAGAAAAGCCATGAAGTAGGGTCAAAATACTAATGGGATGCTTTGACACCACTCCATCAAATATTTAACCTTTTTCATTTCTTCTTCACACACTAGTTATTCCAGCAGCTCTATTTTAATTGTTTAGGGCTCAGTTCTCACAAAGTGAAGTGGTATATTTGTGACCTACTTTTACTGCCATCTTATCCTTAACAAGCGACATGGGAACTGGCATAACTGTAAGCTGCTTCCAGGTGCTTCTCACTGCTCAAAGGAAAAGCTGCTATAATATTCCTTTGATCCATCTGAAGAATACTTCCATTCATGTGGTTGAATTTTCACACAGTGGTTTCTAATTTTGTCATCAAACAGGTAAAAGGTAAAAGGCTGAGAGGAACAGATGCCCATTTAGTAAGAAAGAAACATCTTGGGCTTTAAATTGGCACAGAATTTCCAATGAACCAGATTGACTTTGCATACAGTCTTTTCTAACTGTCTAAAAGCTCAGATGCAAGCTAATTTCCTCCATGATGTCTGCTGTTCTGGTTGTTTATTATAAACTCACTGGTTGTATTAAGTTGCAATAATTGAGGACTACAAATATTAATGCTTTTTTAACATTGCCAACAAGTAGTAATTCCTGTGGAGAGATGTTGCTGGACACTGCTGTACCCAGTACTTTAAGAAATTGAGTTACTTTTCACTGAGAACTAATTTAGAGCATAGGAACAGTATGTGGAACACTGAAACATCTTAACTGTAGTTGTGACACCAACATGTTGTATAAAGATTACTGGATGATGTAGGAGACTCTAAGTCTATTCTAACCTAACTTTTGTATCCGACCTACTAGACCATGTGGTTATTGGCAGTGAGAGACTTCATTCTAATTCTAGATGGAAAACACTTGCACCCATCTCTACTATGTGAAATGCAGCTGGTAATAAACTGCCAGCTTGCTCACATTTCCGAATGGCCTTATAAATTGCAGAAAATGCTTCATGTGAAGGAACAGTAACACTATATGCTTATCTGAATAGAACTGACAATTATAACAAAATCTGCTGCTCCTTTTTCTATTATATACTCTTGCAAGACAGAGAAGTGCTTATGTATAGAGTTTTATCTGAGTCTGCTGATAGTACTAAAATTTTTGGATTCTTGATGGAAATTCAATCTGCTTTTCTCAGAGTTTTCTCCTTCGCTTTATACATGTTCTTTCAGTGGTACTCTTGTAAACCTAGTGATATGGGAAGGTTTTCATTCAGAGTCTTTTCGTACTTCCCCATCTCCTAAGGATTACATAATTATCCTGGAGACAAGAATGGATTGCAAAGAAAATATTCCTTTTTGTGCCGGTTCTGATATTTATTTTACAGTGTGCATTCATCTACTGATAACTATCCAGTGGTGTATACTATGATAATGTATTCTGCTGAATATAGACAGTGGTGCAACTTCTAAAGGTATTAAACAATGACAGCTTCTTTGAAAGGAATAGGAGTTGCAGGTATTCTATCTCTGCCTACATGATTATATGTGAATTTTATATTTTATTGTGCTGTCTGGTACCATTATGGTTCAGCAAAACTATATCTGTAGGGAAAAGAACTAATCAGATAGGAAACTGAAAGAGGATATAAATGTTTTCACTGTGTAATAGAGGATAAATATAAAAATTCATCAAGGAAAGGGAGAGAAGTGTGAAATGTGTTACAATTGTTTGGGTTCAAATTAAAGTTAGAACATGGACCATTCATGAGCAAAACTATAGAACATGAGTTCAATAAAATTATCTTGGCTAATCATACTTTGAAAATTATATAAAGTCTATTCTGCAGCTTAATTCTGCAGAATTAATCATACTAAATGTTAGGGCTAGAACTAGCAGGTATCTTGGTTGGGAGTCTAGGCCTCTATCATTAGAAATTAAATTATAGAATCCTATTTGCAAGTGTTGCAAGCTTTATCTTACAATTAATTAGATTTTGTCCCTGACTATTACTGTCAAATAGCTATCTAAATGCTCTAAAGCCTTACTCCCAGCTTAGGTATGACCAGGCAGAAGCTCAGTGTCTGAATGAAACACTGAATAATGGCATCTTAAGAATTTCTCATCATTCTATTCTAATCTATCTGTTTACCAAATATTGGCTCAGTAAGATTCTTTGCTATAAATTTAATGCTCTAAAATCTCTAAATTGTGAGGTGGATATAATGTGTCCACTGAAAAACTTGGCACATTTAACAAATGTGTTGAAGTAAAAAAAAAAAGCACTGATTTGTTTTCTTGTACACTTCTACTGTGAACTGGGTGTCATAAGTTACAGAATAGCTACAAGTAAGTTTAAATATTTTACTACCTCTAATTCATGATGTTTCATGTTTCATTAATGTCACTTTTTCTGTCTTGGGAATGTACTAAGAGTCATGGTCACTTTAAATTTCTATTCAGGTGGAAATACCTTTCATATATGTTTCGTTCTGGAAGTGGATGAGATGCAATTTAATGACAAGAAAAATCTGACAAGATAAACAAAGGAATTTGAAATAATTGCCAAATGCTTCTCGTGGAGGTTTCTTTATATTATTACTTGCACAATAACTCCAAATTCACCTGATAGTTTCCTCTTTGAAGATTATAAAATATTTAGCAGGAATATAGCGTTCTTTGTCTTATAAAAAGCATGATTTATGGAATGTGACAAGGATTTAAGTCTTGTATAAGTGTAAACAGAGGTGGTAGTTTATGCTGGAAACGGATGCATCAATGCATGCACACAATGGGATTGGGCTTCAGTGTGCTCACATGTCACAGTTATGAGGCTCGTATATATATCTGGGTAGATCTTTAGTTATTGGAATATAATTGAACAGAATTGTCAGCAGTTTCCACTGCTGGTTACTTACAGCACTGTAATCAGTTGCACTAACAAGAGCTGCATCTAAGAAAAGGTGTGCAGAGATAATAAATTTTGAGGGTGTTTTCCAAAAGACAAAGAGTTACAGAATTCAATGCTTTTCTTGTTGTTAGAAACAGAAGACTGTTATTAATTTCAGTAGGTAGAAGAATGCCATTTTCATCTATAGCTTTTACAGACTTTTTATTTAAGGTAACATAGGGTTTTTCATTCATGATCATCTTTGCTATCTGTTGGGCACAAAAACCAGGAAACTATTGGGTTGTCCAAACATAAATTTTTGAGCAATAGTATCTTCTTATGCACAATCTCAGATTTACTCTGCTTAGTCCCAGAGGTTTAGCCCTATTGTCTTTGAATTTGATGACAAAATTAATTATGGCTACTATTAAAGAAATTCATGTTGTTCCAATGCTTTAGGTCCTGTATGGTCAATACAATTTGTGTAAGCACTGTGTTTGATGTAATATTGAGGAGACATAGCTGTACTTAAATAAATCCATAGTTTCTAGTATCAACAAAGACTGTCAGTGTAAAATAAATATATGCAGCTAAGGATTTGTCCTGTAAAATGTCATTAGCACATGTTATAAGGAACACAATTTTTTTAATGCCAATATAGATATTTATGGGCACATGTATGTACCAGTCAGTAGTACTTAGGAAGGAAAAATTAAACTAAACTGTGTATGAAAACAGTTTTCCAGGTAGTCTATCTGTTGATATAAATCCAAAGGAATAATTTAATACTTCTAAATTCATTCTTGAATATTGCTAATAAAAATACTATCAAGAATTATATCATTTTACCACCCAGACTCTGGTTTTGATAGTCACCTTTGATTGTCATCTGGTTATCAAAATAGAAGCCAGTCAGACACTCCAGGTAAACAGATATTCACCTACTCAGGGCACTAAAAATAAAGTTTTGAATTTATTAATCCACATGGCCTAGATTTGGGGTCCTTTTAAAGAGTTTTTCTTAAGCTGATGTTCACCCGGTCAGAACAATAAAGTAATATCCTTTCTCATTCATGAGCTCAGCTTTTCAAAAGTACTTCAAGTTGTTATTTTTTATAAAGC
This sequence comes from Coracopsis vasa, assembly GCA_026283785.1. NCBI lineage: Eukaryota > Metazoa > Chordata > Aves > Psittaciformes > Psittacidae > Coracopsis > Coracopsis vasa. The sequence continues at coordinate 42,564 of JANHGB010026682.1, forward strand.
ATGCAGTTCTGTATGGCAGGCTATTTTCCAGATTTTTTTATTTAGTATGAAATTTCATGATAAAGTTGTTTTGGTGAACCTTGAGAATGTGTTTTAAGCAAATTTTAGTATTTCAGAAATATTTCCCAATGGTGCATGAGCTTTTTGTTGTTCTTGCTAAGTCAGCATGTATTCTGTCCCTACAGTCTCCTAAACACTTCCAGATTTATTCTATTTGTACTGCTGCATATGTAGGATTTGCAGTTCTTACTATACAGATCCTGCTTCCAAGTCAGAAGTCTTAGGTTGGTTGTATGGCAACACATTATCCTGTTAGACTTCGTCCAGTCCCAATTAAGCTACATATTTTAGATGCCTGAATCAATGCTTAAAAAGCATATTTTTTGTCCCAATTGCAGCTCTCTTAATATGATCTTAGCCTTGAAAAGTTCCACTATTTTTCACTAGAATCTACTTTCTTACCAGAAGTGAGGTCTTAACAGTTGAAGCCCTAATTAAAGCTAGAATTGTGATGCTATGGGAAGATTTGTTCCACTACCTCATTAATTTTCAGTAAAATGTAAAAGTAAAGTATTTTAAATATATTGCAATTTATATTCATTTGTTTTGTGCCATACTAGTAATGTGATGAAAGATAACCCAACTTATTATGACAAACTATACAGGTAATTAAAACCAAGTTCAGATCAAATGTATTGATACACTAAATCTCCATTTAAAAGTAGAAGTAAATGTTCATGGTGCTTAATAAATGTACCGGAGTTCAGAATATACACTGTTGTGAAAGGAAACCATTTTGAATGGTCTTTCAAATATATTTTGTTATATGAAACAGTTAAAGAGTTAATACAGCAAGTCTCAGAGAACTAAAATTTCTTATAAAACCAAAATTGCCAAACGAGTAGTTTTTTTTCTGTGTAGTCTTTTATTTGCTCTCTGTTTTTTATCATCCAGCTATCTCCACTTTGTCTCTTTTTAAGGAATTCTGAGTTAGGCACAGTCTGTTTTCTTGGATGTTCTTGTTTATGTATATGTAGAAATAGCTTTTCTCCTTTGTTGTTCTCTGTCACTAGTCTTGTAAGTGAGATGATTAATGCTGTGAAAGCATTCATACAAACTTTCAGCTTCCCAATTAGGAATTTATTTGTTACACTTGATATGTAACCAAATCTCAAATATCAGTTATATGTTGTTGAAATCTTTGTTCTGTAATTTGTGTCATACAGACTCTATGCATTTGAACTTCAACTAATGGCTATTATAACTTATTCATAGTGGTTTGGACACTGTGGTCACGTACAATAGAAAATTAAAATAAAACTTTTCCTGATGACCAAGCTTTTCCCACAGGACTCTTCCCCCTTAACTAACTTGGCAAGTCAAATCCATTCTGAGCCATCACATCCTTTTTTTCTTCTAACCTGCTGAGCTTCACAGGCTGGCGCAAAGTGTATCTACAGTATGTAGACACAAGGGAAGGCAAAAATACCACCCTCCTTTTCTCTGCAGCATTAGTAATAAGAGTTCTTCCCTTCTTCTCTTCTTAATGTGATCCACTGAGTTTGAAAGCATATTTAATTTCTTGACTACCAACTGGATTCTAGCCAGACAGTTCATTTGAAGGTTTGGGGTAACCTTTTGCCTGGTCCTTGTTTGCACCTCCCTATCGATTTGCTAAAAACCCTGGTACAAGTGTCTGCATTAAGACAGAGACAAGGCATAAAGCAGGCATGATAGAGGAAGGTCATATAGAAAACATTGCTCTGTGGAACTGTGATCTGTGAAAGCCAGGGATGTGTGAACTCAAATTTATAGGCTCTCTGTTGAGACATTTCCAGAATATTGCTTATAATACCACCATACTCCATCAATCACCTTTCTATGGGCTTGTTCTGACTCACATTTTTTAAATGGGAAAAAAAAATAATATTTACAACTTTTTATTTGTATTCTTATCATGGGTTGAGGCTTCTAAGCACTACTTACAGGGTTTATCTTTTTCTGATTTATTATTTTGTTATTTTTTCTAGTCCAGCTATTGTTCTAAATGTTGCTTACTGTTGAGACATGCAGGTAGTATTGCAAACAAAATGCTATATTAAAATACCAACTCCTGTGTAACAAACAGCTGAGGATTTCTTTAAATAGTGCTGTCTGTTCACTCTTAGTCTGTTATTAATACAAATTACAGTGTCCTTAAAACAATCATGGTTTATTCCTGCAGGACTGTAGCTCCTTTAAAACAAGATGGACAGTGTTTACATAATGCTCATTTTTGTTCCATTTCTTGTCCTAAGTTATGATGCGCAAGTAAAATCACACCATTAAGATGGAATTAGTTTCTATCTGGCTTTTGTACAGAATTGGAAAAATCTACTGTCAGAACAGAAAGATGGAAAATAAATTCTCAATGTAACTGGGGAATTACAGCTAGGGAATTAGGGCACAGAAAGAAGATAGAAATGCTCTTATACAGGATTCAGAATAGACTTACCATCCCAGTCCTGACTGCCACCCCTCAGGTGATAAGCATATGAGTGATACTTCACATCTTCCCGTCCTGTCAGAGTACTTTCTTCTACTCTTTGCATTGACTATCAGCATCCTGAATTCTAGAATAAAATTATTTTTTCTGCTGAATTCAGTGATGTGACTATATCAAGGCCTTTTCAGCTGCATCTCCATTACTGCATAAGTACAATAGGCCTGGGATGTATAAAATTTCCTTACTGCAGCCTAGATTGCCTTTACAGTGATCCAGAAAATTATGGTCCTACCTACAGCTAAATATAAGCAAATAAATAGGTGATGTAAAAAGCTTAAAAATGCTGTTCGGTACACAGTTTCTCAAGATAATTAGGAATCACATCAGCATAAGGGACAATTGGTGGTGCAGTAGGTCACAGTGGCTCTATGATTCCGGCTATAATACTTACATCCATTTATTTACACATTGTAGTGACTCATAAAAATTTCCCAAACACACATTTCTTCACTCAAACCTGGATTTAACTTTTACAGAGGCTCTTTTAAAGACTGCAGTGGCATTGGGGTTGGGTGGGAGAGAGGCAGCCTGTGCTCAATGCCAGCGCTGAGGGGAGCTGCCCCCCTCACACAGCCACTGTGCCTCAGCTCCTGCCTGGGCAGCCTTGTGCCTTATTGGTGATATCCTGATGTCCCAGCGAGTGGCTCTGGGGTGGCGCACTGGGGTTCTGAGTGTCCCACCCTTCGGTGAGGGCATGGCTGCCCAGTGGACCACAGTCCTTCTGCTCCTTCTTAGTGTCACATTGTAAGGTGAGGTAAATGTTTGCATTTAATGAGTTATAAATAGTATTTTTGTCCATTTAAAACCACCTCTCCAGGACTTGGCTCCCACATGGAGAATAACTGTGCTTGACTCTATGACAGGAGGTGGGAGCAAGCCCTCAGGGTGGAAAAAGCAACTGGGATTTGCACGGGGCTGACTGGCCTGTGAAGATTGAGGGAACAGCTTCAGTCTACCCTCATCTCTGTCCACTGCTTATGAAATATAATATAATAAATTTAAAGGGTGTTGAGCCATGATTTCTATTAAATATGGAAACGAGGGAAAGCACAATTTTGGTGAAAAATACATTCCTTAAGTAATTCCCCACTGTGGTGTGGGGATTAGGTTTGGGATTACTTTCAGAACTCAGCAGGGACTTATTGTGCAATTTTTGGTAAAGCATTTAAGCTTGGAATTTAAAATCTTCTATTGAGAAATAAGGTTGATATTTTTCTGTCTTGTACATTAGCATTTGCATTTGCATGCCATGTCTTCTCTGCATTAGACCTGCTTTATCTGTGACTGGATTTCTGTTTCTTTTTTTTTAAACTATAAAATTTCTTTCTGGTCAAACTACTCATGAAAATAACCTTTATCTTTTTAACCATGGAACAGAATTAACTCATATATGTGTGTGTATTCTAACCATAAAGATAGCTATGCATCTTTTGATTGGCTATATGGGAAATGAACCTGCAGAAATAATACAAATGAGTCCCCCAGGAAAATGCAAGGAAACAGGCAAAAAAGAGTTCATCCAGCTGGTCTTGATTTACCAGTTGCTGATACCACTTCTGCTTAGAAACATCTGTAATGTGTGCCATCAGACAGGACTTTCTAAACAGTGTGTGGGTTTTGTTCTGTCTTCTTTGGTGGCTGTTTCTTAATTCTTTATCTCTTGGTCATACATTAAGTACATGACCTTCCAGTCATCTTCATTCTGTTCTAACTCAAGAATAGGACATCTGTACAAAGCTTGGGTTGTCTTGCCTTCATAGTTGTTCATTTCCAGCATAATGGGAACACTTCTGCTGTTACCACTCTCAGTCTAGAATTATGTGCTACTGGATACCCATTCAGAAACTTGTACCTATTGTGGAGATACCATTTGGTGTAGCTGTAAAAGCTTTTGTGAAGCCTCCACTAGGTGTGCAGCTTTCTGAGCTGTGCAGCCTTCTATATATAAAAAAGAAAAAGGCACAGAAGCAGAGGCTGCTGTCAGAATACATTTGTCTGCATCAACTCAACAGGCAGTGCTCTTGGGTACAGAAAATGAAATGGTTTCTTGTTTACCTAAGCTATGTGAATAATTCATTACTATTTTACATATCTTGTCATTGTAAGTCTACAAACGTCATGGTAGGTGAACTTAAACATGTTTGTGCTGTGCTACTTACTACTAAGTTAACTTCTATGTAACAAGTGCTAGTGTTCACTTTGTGCCTGGGTCTCACCTATATAGCAGGAAAAGCTTTAACTTATTTCCTGAGCTGAGTGAATAATTCATCAGTATTTTTTGCATGTCTTCTCACTGTCGGTCCACAAACATCATGCTGGAGGAACTTAACATTTGTCTTATGCTATTTACTACTACATTACCCTCCACATATCAGATGTCACTGTTCACCTCTCTGTTGAGTATCAGCTGTCTACCAGGAAGTACTTTCCATTTACTGTAGCAGTATTGCTGAGCAGCTGGAAAATAATTTTTCTAACATGTGGCAGAACAAATTATTGCACAGGAGGGGGTTAATGGAATTGTCTGCCAGAGGAATAAATAATTGAAGGGACATGGATCTACTTATTAGCTTGAATAGAGGCTTGATGTCCTAAATTATACCTTGTTAGAGGTAGGAAACCTATGCTTTGTTTCAACAGAAGCTGACTTTAGGAAACAGTGTCAGTATACCTGATCTTTTTGTCTGTCACATATAGCTTAAGAAGCTGAAAAACTGGATATTGTAGTAATGCTCACATTCAATTAAGCTACTATTAATTTTCTCTAAGAAAGTCTTTCTCTATTACAGTGGCACAACAGTCAGAAGGGCTGAGGGTAAGGTGCCATCTTTCAAAAGCAAAGCTACGGATGTTTTATGTTGGTTTGGCTAATACTGCTATTAGTGACAGGACTCTTTGAAATGTAAACTGCTTGCTGGGTTCTTTTCATTATTTTTTTCCATACATTATTTTTTTAATGAAGCTATTTAAGTGATATAGCACATCAAGTTGCTGTTTTCATAGTAAACGCTTAAAATAAACTACATCTTGCAGTATGAAGTTGTACCACTTTTTCTGGAGGTTTTTGTCAAAATGACAGGGTTACTTAAAATTTTATATCTAATTTTTTCTACTTTAACATAAAACCAGACCTTAAGGCTGACTGCTTAGAAGAATACTTCTTACTCGCTGAACTTGTTTGCTGTATGTATTTCATAGTAGTACTTACAAAGATAGACTTATATATTTGCAACTAGGAGGAAAGAAGTATTTTCTTAAAATTAAGGGGCTTTTTAAAAAGAAAATGGAATGTAGAGCAGAGGCAAGGCAAGGTATAGAAATTGCTAAACATATCTAGAGATTGATTAGGTTGTAAAATGATTATAGGCTAACATTTGGGCAAGAGGGCTGGATATTCAACAGTAAAACAAATAGCTCCCATGAAAATATTAGTATGTACCTCTACGCACCTTCAGGCACTAAAAGTATGTTGACAATTTGCCTGCAAGTAAACTAAAATACAGGTTACAGACTTCCAGATCAGTTTATCTAAAAACTGATCTCAGCTACTGATAATTTTACTGAAGCCTTATGTTCTTCATTCAATCACCTTGGAGTGCCAGCCTAAAGTTAATCCTGGGATTCTGATGCAGGACTGCTCTACAGCAGAATTACCCATAATTGCCTCAATTCCTGCTGACTGGTTATTTTTGCACCAGTGACTCAAATTAGGCACAGCTGGCCCTAGGAAGTTGGAGTTTAATAACAGCCAATTGTCAGAAACTAGCTGACGGTCAATGTTTTTGTCTCAGACGGGTGAAAGGAACAGTGACTGTTTTCTCCCCTCTCCCTCTCCTGCCTCCAAACAAGTAGGTATCTACTTTCTGCAGCTGAAGAAGAAATAAGTTGAGTAAGCTTCTTCCTGTGGGGAAATGTTCTTTTCCTGCTTTTGAACAGTTGCCATTGTATTGAAATGTCTGTGCTAACCACATGAATATTTGATGGGTGTTATCAACAAAGTACAAAAAAGCTCTTACTCATTTTTGTACATAGGCATTGTACATTGACCCAATTAAACTGAAAAATTAAAATTAGGTTTATTCCTGGAGACTTCTTACCAGAGGGGTTGGTCACCCTGACAGCAGTGAAATCTTTGCTTTTGAAATGAGCCTGACGGTGATTGTCCAGGTTCTATGCTAGCCCATTCATACAGCTGTTGGATGATTTTACCAGAAAATGGCACTGAAATCCAGAACAGTGAAACAGCAGTTCACAAATCAGCCAGGGGAGAGTTTTACTGCTGAACGGACAGCTGTCTGTCTGTGGATCTTGTCATCACTTCTCAACAAGCTATGATTTTCATTTTGCATAAAATGGCATCTGATGCTCTTTTTCTTGGTAGAGATGGGAATGTCTTTTGTGGCACATGGGGCAGGACCACTTTTGTAAGAACTTACAGTGAAGAGTACAGCTTTGTCAGAAACAGACTGAAAATATTTTGAGAACTCATCTGCTGAGTAAATCTATGGATCTATGATGTTTAGTTGCAAGGCAGTGCTTCAGCTGCATTTGGTTCTAGCAAAAGGTACAAGGTTTTGCCAAATTCCCTATTTAAATTGCAGCTGGTATATTGTAACAGTGTATGCACACTTGTTCCTGCATATGAGAAGCCTAGATCCATTAGTATATTGGCTTCAGTGATCACCTGTCCCATTAATATGAAGGAATCCCTTGAAATTAATGTTGCAATAAAAAAAGATCACTGATGGCAAAAGCCAAAACCCAAAGTTAGCCAAAGTGAAAATGCTTGTTTTCATTCAGGATTTTAAAACTATCTTGGAACAGTAACTGTGCATTCAAAAGCATTGTGCAATGCAAACAGGCATATTAAAAACAACATTAAATATTTGCTACCAGAATATTTAGTGAATCCAGTGCTGCTTATGTCTTTCTTCATTATTTTGTAAGACCTTTAAAAATCACAAATGCCAATGCAGAGACGTAATATCAAGACATCCTCAAGGGTAAGTTGAATAAAAATTCCCTTGAGCCTATAAATCTATTTGAGGGTGATAACCTAATCAGTAGTATGCCTGTCAAATCTCAAGGAAAGCGATAAGTAAAACAGTAATTCTATGAAATATGGACTTTTACTTATCTAGCTTGACCTTTCCTCCTGCTCTTTCACCTTTCTGCCCTTCAAGTCTCAAAAAATGGTTGCGTACAAAGAATAATAGAATACGGACTTCTACTTGGTAAGCTGGGATGTTGAGCACTTCAATACCGCATTGAATCTTTCACCTACTGAGGATCTGTTTGGAAGCCAACATAATAAAATGAGCATAATGCAGTTGTATTCAATTGACCGTTTGTCCTTTTGTGAAAAGAGAGGTTCCATGGGACAACAGGCCCTGTATGATACTTTGAAGCTAAATTTTGGATGTAATGTGGCCAAAAAGAAGTTAGCAATGGGTGTACTGAGGTTTGTACTGCCCTAGTTAGCTACTTTCAACTTTGAAACTAGGTCATCCTCTGTATTACTCAAGTATTTCTGTGTTGCAATTCAGACAGTAATATTGAGGAACCTGAAGAACTGAACAATAAATAGTTGAATCAAGGTCAAAACAACAAATTAGTTTGTATCGCAATTCTTTAATCAGTGTTGGTCCAGAACCTCTGGTGACTTGAGTGGATACCAGCTGTCAATGTAAAAGCTTGACCAGTTCCCCTTAATGAGAACCCTTGTTTTTCACAGATATGCTTAATAAACATTCTGATTAAATTCAAGGGCCAATCAAGTGTCCTAAATGATGGAAGGGATGATTAAATTTTAAAATTGCCAGAGTGACTGAGGGATTAAAAAATACCTTCACTCTTGAATGATATGACAGTTTTATACAAAACTGACCATGAAAATCAAGAAATTGTGCACCAAATTTGACACAAACATACTAATCTGAAGGAAAAATGAAAGACTAGGGTGGTGGGGTTTTTTTTTGCATTAATTTCTACTTAGTCAATAAAATAACAAATATTAATGCTTGCATGAGCACTATTTCACATATAGGAAACAATCATATTCACTTCATTTAAGCTCTCTAATAGATGTCATAGTTTGAACAATGGTGCTATGAAGTTCTACAGATTCATTTCTCTATAATCATGCTATTCCAATTCAGCAGGTATAGTCATATAAAGATAAATACACACATAAGCTTTTAGTAACAGGAATGCAATATGAAAACTAAAAAATGGATTAAGAATTTTACTTTTAGCTGTTACTCAGTCTTTATTATAATAAATCCAATATGCCATAAATTGCATCCATCTATGAGTATACAAAGTATTTCTTGAGCCATAAGTGATTAGAAGTCAGGGAAAGAAAAAAACAACCAACTAGTTAAAAGTCCCTGAATTTGTTTTTGTGTTACAATATCACAGTGGAGCACATAGCTCTCATGAAAGCCCATTTTCCCCTCCTGTTATGTATTTCCAGCTGAGCCACACATTTTGTTTGATTTTTCCACTCCCACACACAATTTGCCAATACCATGTTTGAAACATATGAAATAGTTGGGGAGCAGGACAGGACTATAAACTTCTTAAGTTGTTCTGAGTGTAATTTACATTTTAGGTGACAGTTTAATTTGATTTCTTCACTGCATGAGACTAAAATACTGCAACTGATGCTCATCAGTCAGCTTTCTTCATATCATTTGTTTATTCCCTTTTTGGCCAGCTCACAGTGTAATCAGATCCCTGCTAGATCTTGTATCCAAACCCCTTGGGCTGTTTCATGTATGTTTTTGTGCTGATGAATTTGCTTGCATAGGCTTGTGTCTGAAAAAGCTTCCTGTTTTACTTATCTAAGTTACTGCTCATCATGCTTTTCTTTACTCAAATATAAAGCATGTAGTGGAACATGGCTTCAAATACCTTCCAAGAGAGAGGAATGCCCTCAGGAGGATTCTGGTAAGTTTTCACTGATTTTTTCTTTTTTTCTATGACCTTGTCCAGTGTCTCTTAGAAGCTCTTAAGAAATATCTTGATTTATCTGTGTTTTTCATTATTTGGCAAGGGAAGAGTGAAGAGGGATGTGTATGTATATGTATTAGGGAATGATGAACAAATATCCATATTAGAACAGAACCTGAATTATTTAAAATGTGTTTGTAGATAGCTTTCTGTTTTCTGCCTGGATTTTAATAAGGTGTACTCTACAATAATCTGTTCTTGTTAGGCTTCCTGTTGGACTTTGAAGATACTGGAGAACAGAATAAGATGTTGCAGTCCATTTCAATATCTAGATGCTTACCTGAACTTGAACTTCCAGTCATATATTTTAATGTGTTACTATATGCTTGTAATGAATGACCTAACTGGTCTACAAAATCTGTTTCCTTTTTTGTGCATTATGTGAGGCAATGCAGTCTGCATCTGTTAAAATGGGTCACCGAGGGAGATCACTGGGTGAAGTCTAGGAAAAAGGTTTTTAACCTTCTAGGCTACTTTTTCCTTCTTCATATAACTATTTTTTTTCTTATTTTAGAGTGCCTCTAGGCCCTAAGACAGATTTCAATGTTTAACTTATTTTCATTTTTGATAAGCTTCATTCTATAAGTGGTGAAATCAAATCTGCTGTTTGTTTTACAATTTTATTATTGATAGCTTTCATTGCATTGGATACTCTGCTTAGTGTGTGGTACTAGTCTTTGGAATACTAAATCGAGATGTATTGTTCACTAGCAGCTCTTCTTTTGTCTGCTGATTTGGATTATTCTTTTTTCAATGCACATAGTTATTAGGAAATTTAAGGCTAGAAGAGACCATCTGTGTTTGTGGAGTCTGACTTCCTACTTTGCCTGATTATAGAATTTCACCTACATCAAATCCCAAACTTCTCTGACTAAGCCCAGCCAGCTCTTTGAAAGACATCAAAACTAAGCTTTAAGGTAAGTCACTGCTGATAAGTTTTGTAGGAGACAAACATAATGGGTCCTTTAGAATTGCCAGCCTAGGTTGCAATCAGTTGAATACAAACCACATGTGAGGGTACTCAGGGCAGATAAGCTGTTGTTTCTCTATGTTGGCATCTTGAGGGACAGCCTTACTGACCTTTTCCTGACCAGCTGTGTCTGGCTGGTGTTTATTACTCTATTAGGTAAAAAACCCAGTGTCGTCTCTGACTTTTAGCTTCTTAGTGCACTTTGGCTATGGCTGCTTTCTGTCTGCTTAATTACATATCTTGCCCATTTACCCTAGCTATAGCTCTGTATCATTCTTAGTGGAAAAAATCCATGTATTAACTGATACAGGACTCTATTGGAGAATCAGCTTCTGTTGGAGTAAGGTACTTACTGTATCTTTAACTTTTTTAATTACTTCAGAGGTCTTTAATCAGAAAGCTGAGGTTAAGCTTTTGTTAAAATGTGTTTGTGGCCGTGGGAATTCTATATGTTAAATTTCTCCTATCATACTACGTACTTATTCAGAAATGTCTATTGTAGCCCTCTTTATTAATGTTGTCTATTCACACTCCGTATAATTACAGTTTCAGTAAACATGGACTTGTTTTACGTATTTTAACTGTTAGTAAAAAATCCCAGAGGACTGAGTTTAGTTGAGAGAAGTGGATCCCAAAGTAGCTTTCATGAGTTTCCAGACTCGTTTCAGAATGTTAAATGGTTTTCTGTTTCACAAAAAAAGAACAAACTTTTTTTTTCCTTCTGACAAAGTGCAACTTCTTGTTTTCCCTGAAAGGTACAGAAGGCAAATAGTGCAGCAGTTATGTTAAAAGACCTCATTAGGCAAGAGAATTAAATGTGGCTGGAGCAGAGTTCTTTATTTCTGGTGCAGAATTGAATTTCTAGTTGACATGTCTTCAAGATGTGCCTTTTCACTTGCCAGAAACCAAAGCCACCAAAAGAGCTACAGTATCATTATGGAAGCATACCTATTTCTGAAGTGTGCTCGTTTGTTTTTAAAATGTTAATTTTATGGTCTTTCATATCTTATTTTATAGTTTTCCCTCTGCAGTCTTACTCAGTGCCATATGTTTTTCATCTTGATTTTCTCTATTTTGTTTCTGTATTTAGGCTGTACTAGATTGAAGCTAAGTTTTTACATGTTTTTAAGATACCAGGTCCACCTGTGATGATGCAAATTGCAAATAAATGGAATTTGGTTGATCTGCTATTATTACTGCAAACAGAAGTATCCGTACAGACTTATAAAGAAATGACCTTTGGACAGTTCAGATACTTTAATCTAGCATTAATCTAGTTTTTCAACAAGAGACCTTTGTGAACTGAATTTATATAGAACTGCTATAGCTTAAGTAACATTTCTAAGGAACTCTCCTGGATTTTATTAAGTTACAGAAAATCCAAATGACATGTGGTTATTATACTCTTTGGAGTTATAGATTGGAAAATGCGTTTATCAAGTATTTAAGGCCATCTAAGCTGTACACCCATCCAGATGGAGGATATTCTTTGTTGCCAGAGGTATAATATAGTAATGGGATTATTGCGCTAGCATATTTTGCTTTCTTAAGTGCAAGCTCTCTTCCCCTTAGCTGTGATTTCTGATTGCCAAAGCTTATTTCATCAGCAGAGGCATCTCCTTAACACTTTACTGCTTTATCTCTTTAATTGCATTTAGGTTTGTAAGGACAAACCAGATTGTAATTAACTTCCAGGTATAAAAGATGTTTTATGATTTCTAGTAGCTGAATAAGAGCAGGCACTATCATAGTACATGGTGCAAACAGGCAGCCTACGTAGTCCTTGAGCCCAGAGTTGCACCTCTGCTCTCTTAGAGTAAGTAATGTCCTGAGGACACCATTTGTCTCCCTAAATAGCTACATATCTCATGGGTTTGGAAACATAGCAATGAGGCAACCAGAGACTGTCAACAGCATCTTATGTGAACCACAGTGCTCACTGGGGTAATGTCTTGAAGATCTTTATCTGTGTTCTGTAGGTGCTTAGGAAGAGGTAATCAGATGTTACGCTTTTGGGGTATGTTGACTCTGTGCAGGACGTTATGTGAAACTAATAAGTTCCTCATTCAAATAATGCAATTGATGCAGAAATAAATGTTTCTGTTTCACAAGTTCATGCAAAACATTTTATTAATTTGTTTGCAGTTTTTGCCACAGACTAGATCTACTGCCTTTACAGTGTTTGGGATTTTTAGTTTTGAAAGTTTTGTTTCCATAGGCAGGTTTAGGATTTTGCAGTATCTGTCATATTGGCAGTGCAAGAACAAAACCAAGTGAAATTTTACTATTTCTTCTAATGTAGAACCAAAACCAAAACTGAGAGACTTCTGAAAGGGAAATACTTCTGCAAGGTTTTAGGAGACCGAATTTCCAGAGTGTTTTCCAGTGCTTTTAAAATATTAATTATTATTTTTAACTGGAAAATAAATGAAGTTGTATTATTTATAAAAGTACTATCTTAAAAGGAATTTCCTCTGCTCCAGAGTTCTGTACTTCCAAACTTAAAATCTGACTCATATGACATATATTAAAACAAGTGCAAATAAAATTGATATAAAAATACAATAAAGATTTCCATTTATTTCACATTATGGATTATTTCCACTTATTTACAAAGCTGTTTGCATCCTGTAACAATACTGAAAAGTTTATCAAGACTTTAAAAAACATAGAAGCACAACCTTTGATCATTTTAGTTTAGTATAATTAGGATAATGTAATTAGGATATCATCCCCTAGGAAATTTTTTCACTTTTATTTTTTACCAGTGAAGGGGTGTTAGGACCTCAAGATTTTGCTCAGTGCTATACAGTTAACATTAACACATTAACATTAATATTCTGGATTTTGAAAGCATATTGAGGTCACTTATTGCCCTGGCTTTTTCTAGGATTTATCTGTCTTCCAGCATGGAGCATGGTGTGGGAGTTGTGCTGGAAGACTTTTGGAATAAGTCAAGCTTGGTTTTTATCACATCTGAAAGCAAAAATTTGAGTTGTTCCTGAAATTGATTGCAAACTATTTTAATGCCATAATTTTTAGAATACAGGAGGACTTTTAAACTGTAATGTCCTTAATAGTAGGCAATTAATAAGTAGATAAATTGGAAAGGAAAAAATTAGTTCAGTTTTTATCTGATTCACTTTTAGTCATTCTCTATTGGTGTTCCAGAAAATGCATTAAGAAAGTGAAACCATTTCCTGTAAAGCAGGAGAGGATGGGAAGATTCTTAATAAAAATATAAGTAGTTATCAGTGTTTAATTTTTCAGCAAATTTATTAATACACTGAAGGTTTTTAAAGTGCTATTACCAGCATATCTATTGGCAGGATGAGCTGCAGGGGTTTTTAATGTTTGTTACAATTGACCAATGCATGAAAAGAAACCCAAACCTGTTTGATTGGTTAGTCTGGATGAGTTAGTGGTCCTCCAGGTCAACAAGCTCCTGAACTGCACTGCACAGTTACAGGCAATGAGATTTAACAAAGAAATATGAGTGGATGGCAAAAGGAGGGTGAGAAGATATCCTTTTCTGGAGGGAGAGGTGATGTGTCTTTCTAGTAATATTTACAATTCTGGCTCTTCCTCCTAATGTTTAATGAAAACTTTCTATGAGCAGTCAAAAAGTTCATGATTAAATTAATGAAAGAGCTAATTCTGGAGTAAGGGAGCAGGTAATATCAAGCTCTCACCATACGCTGATGAGTTACTGTTAAATGTCAGAGATGACTATCAGATTCTGGGAGTTGCTTTACATTTCCTGAGGACCCTTTCACCATCTTTATTGCCTAGCAATGGCCTTAATGGTTCGTAATAAAAGTTGGTCCAAGCCGAGATTCTGTTCCCATCTGGGAGTTCTAGGGAAAGTTTGTTGCAACAAAGCAAGTGTTTAATGCTACTTTCCTTGTGTATTCCGCATTATGATTTCTGTTTCCTTGTACTTAACGAGTGAAGAAATGTGATGATGATTGCTGGACTCAGACATTATTCCATGTGTTTGTGTAACTGCTTCCTGAAACTGTATTGTCTTTTTACCTGACTTTTTAAAAGATAATCACTGTTAACAAAGGAGTCTTCTAGAAGTAGATGCTTCTATGATACTGGTATAGCTCAGAATAGAGTTTGACCTGCTGTGTTTCTTGATAGTGTAACTTTCTCAGGTTATGAAGCATACCATTTGTAGAAGCATACAATTTGTAGATTGCATAGCATTGCATTGCGCTTGCATTGCAAAGATAATTTCATCCTTCTTAGTATGGTCTCTCTGGTTTCGTAAAACGTAAGCTTGTAATACTTGTATAAACCCATTTGTATAATCAGATGATGTTGCCTTCCTTGGTCAGTCAGCAGCCTGTCTCATCTACAAGTTCTGCATCTTCTGTGCAAATGACGTTGCATATCTTGCTTCTTGCAGCTTGATGTTTCATTGTCAGTTTATAAATTTCACAATATCAAAACTGAAATTACATAGACTATGTTAGTTTGATCCGTTTGAGAGACGGTTTCTAAACCCAGGTCATCAATCTCTTTTTTTCAGGTAGAAGCAGTCAGTGTAGCCAATCATTTAATTTAGAGATTCATTATACTTTTGAAGATGAGTGAAGTTTCTAGAAAAAAAAAAAAAAAATAGAAATAAAAATGTGCAGCATTGAAAATATCAGATATTAATGTTTTAAGACAATTCAGGTTAAGTGTATAGTGGTGTTGGTGATTATATCTTGGACTTCTAATTAAATGTATTTTTATTACAACTCCTCTTTTCAAAAAGGCACCTTGGGTTCAGCTGAAGAAAGAAGTGCATTTGTTAAATTAATAGCTTATCCAGTAATTCAGTAGATTGAGAGGATATTAACTTTGAGATGTTCGTATATGTCTGTGTATCATTGTACCCATTTCTAGTTCTGATCATCTCATTCATTCTGAATCCAACTTTTGCTTCAGCCTTTCATCTCCTGTTTGGCTTGCCAATTGAGTGCAACTGAATACATTCATCAGAATTATTTAGTTCCATATAGATAGCTTTTACAAAATGTCTGATATTGTGTGAGCCCAGGTCTGTTAAGTTGGACTAATACAGAGTATTTTACTTGAGAAAATCTCTGAAAACTATTTTGCATCTTTAATTGAAATGATATTTTTTTTGCATCACCCTTATGTATTCAAGAAAAAAGACAAAACATTAAATGTTTGAATACAGTTGTTTAAGCAAAACATTTTTGTTGAGATTTTCTCTTTTTGTAAATATAAACAATATGTAAAAACATGTAGTTCTCAAAGTCCTCCTCCTTCATTCAAGTTTTTGTCTTTAAAAACTGTATCATCTTAAATAGTTTCCACAGAGAAATATGGATCACTTTCTGTTATTACATACTGACCTACTGAAGTCTCATCATCTCCAGAATTTGTTGATTAAAGAGAGTCTCGAATCAGATAATCTTTTCCTTTTACCCAAGATCAGAATATCCGTTAGGACTTTTGACTGATTTCTTTTCAGTAGGAGATGATCACTATACCTGTATTTTTCTTACTATTTGATTCTTTTTTATTATTATCAATTTTATGCTTCCTGATAAAAACAAGAGGGCCTTCAGTGCATTAGTGGGAATTTCTCAGGAATGTCTCACTTTGTCACCAAAGGAACTATATGTGGAAAAGTTCTCTAAATTGATGGTGGTACTCCAGACATGCAGACTTGTTACTTCTGTACTTCTGCACTCCCTGTGCCCGTTTTTAACCACTTAGGGGATTCAACATCCAAACTTCTGATAGCCCAGCCTTCTACCTGATTATCCATATGATCTCAAATTCCTGAACAGTTAATCTTACTGAACAGTATTTCTACTTGCCAAGAAACCTCATTTATATTTACCAAGTCTTGAGGAGAAAACGCATTTGTCATATGAAATTTTATGGCATTAGATACCCCTTAGAAAAATCTACTTTGTTTTCATTTTATAAGGATGCCTGCAATTTTGTGAGAGGGAGGAGAAGAAATAGACAGAAATAATAGAGGTGATTAATGTTAATTTTATACATCTATCATAGCATTTCCAGGAGGTACTTCTAAAATTATCTACTAAAGATGGAGTTATCCATATGCAACCTATTTCTATAACCCCACCTAATAGGAATGAAATCATGTTCTTACACCCAACAGTGGAGAGTGTGTTTAAAAACCTGTGGGTTTTGATCAAGCACCAGTTCTTTATTCAGAAATATCATCTTTTGTAGAGAAAGCAAACTCCAATATCAGGCCCCAAAAGTTATTCTTGAGTCACTCAAATACTTGTTTTGGTAAAGTTAAAGGTTGTATGCCCTTGGTTAAGCATCTGGTTTTTACAGTGCAAACAATGATAAAGCAAAAGCTGGAATAAATCCAACTACATAACATACAAAATGTCATGGTAGCAAAAAAAGTTCCAAACCTTCAGAAGCTCTAGTGCCAGTTTGATCCCTTTGTGAAGAATACTTTAATAGGAAGCTTTAGACTGTGACAAATCAAGTGACTGTGTGTTAAACTTCTTTCTTTTTTCTAAGTACTTCATCAAGTGTAACTTAGCATAGATGTGATATCTTTTGAACTGTCATTTATAGGAAAATAAATGAAAACACTTTGTTATTGTAAATTTCTACTTGAAATGCTGCTGGCTCTTACCAAATACATGAGCACAACAGGCATCCACTTGGGATAGGGAAGTTTTATCCCCTTTTCTTGACAAAATAAACTATGTCTCAACTGAATCTCAACTGATCACAGAATATGGCCAGTTAGTTTAAAGAGCAAAATGGTTTCCTGTCTTTGTTGCTTTTCCAATGTTATGCAGAACAAATACAGATCTAATAGTGTACAAAACAGGATAGTCTAGGCTGCTGGTTTTTTTCCAATATGTTTAATTTTTTTCTTTAATGCAACTGTATCTGTGGGGGCTTTTCACAGAACAGTGGTTTAGATTTGTTTCAGGCTTGGATTTTTTTTGTCAATAATAAATTTTTTTGATGTATTCATAAAAAAAGACAATACCAGATTAAAGCAAACTGGATGTTTTATATTTACAAGCATAATCTACTGTTTGAAGAGTAAGCTGCTTGACTTTAACTGAAATAAGACTACCCCTTGAACAGTTTTTAATAAAGGAATTTGGAACAGATATGATTTTGGTAGAACACTAATAAAAACAAAACTATCCTTGATTGTTTCCAGATTCAGCAGCAGTTAGCACTTACATGTATTCTGTCTTTAATTACATATCCCCGTAAGAATGACATGTTTACCCAAGGCAAAGATTTATTTTAACACGTGTTAGGGTACTCAGTGATTTAAAATGCTTCCTGGAAAAAGGTTTCGTTGATGCTTCAGTCAATTCCAGAAAAACAATTGGGGGCTAATGAGAATTGGATACTAAAATACTTCTGAATGTTTAGTCCTTTACTTTATATGGCAATCATCAGAAGTTGCCTCTCTAACAAAGTTGTCCATGTTTTAACTTGAAACCAGAAGAAATTAGGAACTTGTAATCAAGGCATGCCTAATGGCATAGGTAGGATTGCTGATTTTAGTTCAGTAAGCCTCAATAAAATGCCTCAGCTGGTTTTGAGATCCAAGGGAAAAAACAACCTCATTTAGTAGTTGTAGAGAGAACAATAGATCCCTGAAAAGAGAGTAATTCACTAAGGAATAATCAAATGGGTGCACATTAGTCAAAGTATGGCAAGAATTTACAGCTACAAAACACAGAAGGTTCTTAAAAATTCTTCACATGTTATAGTTTAGGACAAGCACTGTTATTATCCATACCTCGATTATTTAAAATCTTTGGCTTAAAGCTTGTGTCTTTTACAGTGCACAGTACAATGGGCATCATCAGAGCAAATCTGCATAATGATGCAAAAAGTAATGTTAGAAACTCAAGACCTGAGGAATGAACAAAGCTTCTTTCCTAAGGTTACCCCTATGGGGAGGAAAGGGGGAAGAGGGATGATAATGAAAAAATAATTAAAAAAGAAAAACCCAGGCATATTTCATACTTCACACAAACAGCATTGGATAAGTTTCATGAAAATTTCAGGGGTGTTGTAAGTGGATTCTCTTTTCCCGCTCTTACATATATACATACATGAAAGCTTGGCTATTACATCATATTAGCTTTGATTTTATAAGCTCCGGAAAAGCTATAGTATTTGTCTCTGTGGTGGTGGCAATGTCTATTAATGTTATCTTTTGTGATTTCATCTTCTCATAATGTCTGAGAGCTCTGCTTTAAACTAGCAGTCTGTGATTGTGACTGGTGAGATAAAAATTTCAGTGAGATAGAGAAAGCTCACACTACTATGTGTGACAAATTGCAATGACAAGGCTGTGCTGATAGCAGCTTATGATGTGAAATGAAATCACAACCACAATACCATAAAGATGTGTGCTTAGGGCATCTTTACAGAGCTCAAAGTGAAAGAAAGTATGGTCAAAATGTCTAGTAGATACTGTGTTCCTTCTCTGCACTTCTTTTTATTGCTGGAGATGGCCAGTACTGTTCAATAAAAATATCTCAATGCATTTCAGATTTATTTTTTTCTCTTTTGCTGAATATCTTTATCCCTGCTCCCATATGTGTTTTGGATACAATCAGCATCTGAAAATTAGCTAAATTCACTATAGAAATATAACATTTGTTTGAACGTGCAAGTTAGCCATTTGATTGGATTTGTTTGCTTGGCTAAATGATCCATTTGAAGAATAAGCAGTAGGAAAGGATAAGTAACTGAGCAGGTACAGAATGCACTCCATGAAACTTCAGGGATTTGCATCAATTTCTTTCTTCATTACTTCTTTATTTATTAGCTATTTTTATGGCTGACAAAATACAAGCTGACAGTAGAAGCAACTGGTTTTGTGAATCTGTACCAGATATTAAGTATAAAATTCAGTTGCCCAAATATTGCAATCTAAAGTCTTTTTATATTGAAGGCATTTAAGACAGCTTTGTAGGGCCAGCAGGTATAAGGCAGGACTGATGGCACACTAGCATTGTTCTGGTGCAGCAGCTGGAGGCTACATGTGAGCATGTAAAATGGCACAAGAAACTGATAGTTAAGCAACTGAATTACTGACCAGTGACCTTTATGGCAGCTGAAATTTGTGATTCTAGGAAGGGAAAAAAAAAAAGTCTCTGGGAATGACAGGAAACAGTCTTTGCAAAACTGAAAATTAGTAGGATTCGAAATTTATCTTATTTTTAGTAATCTCAAATATTATTAAACCCCTAGGGGAAACAGTGTCTCCAAAGTGGGACACAAATTTGGAGGTGATATCCCTTCAGTACAGAAAGACATGCATTCAGAGCACAGTAGCAGAGATTCTTGAAATCATTTGCTTCCTGATACAGTCTGCTAAATAAATGGCCATTGAAAAGCTGAGTCTTCACCTTTTGGAATAAATAATTGGATCCATAACTCAGCAGGGGAGAAAAAGAAAGTTGGAAAACTACTTCCAAATCATTCCCATTCAGGAATAATTATCATAATTATTATTTCATTAATTTTATTTTATTAATTTTGCTTTATTCTTTTTAGCATTACTGCTGTATTTACTTACTATTCAAAGGGCAGTTATCAGTTATCTCTTCTGCAGCTGTTGTAGATGGCAGTTGGCTCACTAAGATTCAGGCATGCTATGCTTCTATTTCAAACCTCTAGGTTTGTCATTGATTTCTGTCCCATCACACTGATTGAGTGTACTCTGTAGGTATTCTGAGTACAAGCATAAATCAGTAAAGTTCTTACACTCTTCATTTAGAAGAAAGGGGGGGTGGAGATTATATGAATTAGAGCGGGATTTTCCCCTTGTTATTCTCAGTACCAAATTATTGTAGGGCAACTAAACCAATGGAAAATACTTTCCTAATGAAGGGGGGAGGGTACAAACCAATAATTACTATAGGCAACATTTCTGTTCCTGATTAAAGAGCAGTAACTGATAATGGAGCTCGCAAATATTATTTTCTACCAATAGGTGCCAGTATAAGCTAATTAAGCTGAAGTATTTAATGACAGGCTTAAAGCAGACATTAGGAAAATATACTAAGAAACTAAATGCATGTTATTTTAGTGTTTGGGGTTTTTATATATATATCTATCAGCTTTATTTGTCTTTATCTTAGAAAGAGAAAGGTACTCTTAGAACATTTAAGGGGCCGAAGTGGAGACGAATTGTTTTTTCAGTCATTTGCAAAGTGCTTTTTACCTTCTTCAAAGGAATGCTGAAATCGAGCTAGCATACAGTATGGGCGGCTTACTGCACCAGTCTACATGCGGTCTCTGCAGCGTAAAAATCCTCAAGCATCTGCTGCAGTTTAGCCATCAGCTAAGCAAGAAGAGCTGTTTTGCATTGGACCTGTTCATGTTTGACTTCCTAGAGACACGAAGAGTGAACTAAGCAATCCAGATGCTTGTTGTATCTCTTCAAAATTTACCCTTTTAGGTACTGCATAAGCTTTCTTGTAAGGTACTGATGGCAAAGTTTCTGTTTTGTCCCTTTCCTCCTTCTCCTCCCCATTGTCCAGTACAGCTGAATCCACACCTCCCTTGCTTCTCTATTGTAATTTGTCTCCTTTTTTAAAAATAGAAATTAATTAAAGTTCTTTAACAGGAAAATTTGCAGGGGAAAAAAAACTGCAAAGAGTGATCCACTACAGCTGAATCTTGCATTGCAGGTTTCAGCGCCTGCACCTAATCTATAGAGAAGGAGCAAAGAAATATTTGCATAATAATAAAGAATACTGTAATGTTTCTTTAGTCAGATATTCCACTTTAACCATCATAAAGATGTGTTTCAAACTCAGCCTCTCCAGTGTGTGGCTACCAGACTCGTGTGTTTCATGAGCAAAGCCATGGACAATCACTCTGCATTTCTTTTTATGCAACTCAGCTCCTAACTTTCTCCCTGTTAATAGATGTCTGTAGCCAGCCATGTAATTTAATCTCATTTCTATTCAGTCTTAATGGAAAGATGACCTTTCAACAGATTAGAATTGATTTGTTTATAAATCTGCTAGTCTTGTGAAAGCTTTGTTCTTATAGACAATGATTTTGCTATCGTCTGGCCAGCACTGACGCTTATCAGTGCATCAGAGCCTTTTAATGGGGGATCTGCATGCTGTGGCTTGGTGGGCATCTCCTTAACCGTGTTCTCTATTGTCATTGTGAAACATCCCTCCATCTACTGAATGAAATGCCACTGGGATAGTTCCCTGTCTTCTTCCTCTTCTCCCCTCTTGTGGTAAGCGAACACATATGTGCTGAATAAGGCCAGATCAACAGAAGAATTTGAAAAAGAAGAGCCCTTTGTCTACATCAACAATGCTTTTAATCCAAAACTTTAATTTCTTTTCAATTGTTTTTTGCTAAACACTGCAGTAGCATGATTGCATTATCTGTATGAAGACTTTGTTACTACTGTAAAAGATTCAGATAGCATTATTGCTACCTTTTATGGTACTCACCAGGTTGAACCTTTCTTCCATTTTACAGGCAGGCTTTGCTTTCTCAGTGTTGTTCAGGTGGGGATTTTTGTTTGGGTTATTTTTTTCTATAGCAGTTGACTTGAACCTGTGACAGTAGGCAGTTTTCTGAAGGCTGTTTTCATAAGGATGAAAAGTAATGCACTTCAGGATTACTGGGGAACATGGAATTACTTCCTATATGGCTTTTTCAGTGCTGATTGTGAATTTCATATCATGTCAGCAGGAGCCTTACATCTGAATGTGAGCATACACACGTTTGTATAGAAAGGCAAATTTTGAGAAATATTAAGGTGAAATATACTGAGGAACATCCTGTTGGTGGCAGCAATAACATATTAAACTTGTAGAAGTTGCAAAGATACACAGCTCCTATGCAGTCTGTAGTGACTGCGTGCTATGATGGGCTTGCTGTGCATTTGAATGCTCTACATAGATTCTTATCTCCTAATAGCTATTTAATCCAGACTTAAAATCACACATTGGGTGTAATAGACAGTTTATATTTTGCATAAGCTTGTGAATCTGGACTAAAGAGCAGCGATATGCCATGGATGTTTAAATATCCTGGAAAATGACACTGGTTCTGGTGGTTGGGATTGGCGGGGGGGGGAGGTGTGGATGTTATTTTGACGGTTTTCTTCCCCTAAATTCCTTTTTAGTTTTGCATTTTCTTGTAAGAAGAAATATGATCCAATGCTTGTGTGCTCTTGGGGGTGCAATAACAGAACTTTTGTAGCTTCTTCACGCACAGTTAACACATATTTGATACTGATTATACAGCTGTTCTTCCAGGAAAAAATGATTGGAATAATTCCTTGAAACACTATCTTTCATAGCGTAGATAGTTTATAATGATCTACGTTGCATAGTAACATACAATGAAATGCATGGGGACACATATTTTAACTCTAATTTGGGTTGCCAACAGTAATTGATCACAGAGGCCAGGTTGGGCTGAATATGCACTAAACAATTATTTGAAGTTGAAACAAGATGAGTTCTTTAATGTTGAAACTTCCTTAGCTTTCAGGTTTTGTATTAAGGTATATGATTTTATAAAGCTCCATATGAAATATTTAAATAAAAATTGAAATGTAAAGGGAAATTACATCTCCTTATGCAGGCATATTGTTTCTGAGTGTGTTTAAAAATGGATAAACCTAGGAGGATCTTCTGAATTCTTCTTTTCAGCTAAGAGAAAACGGTTCCCTTTTTGTAAGGAAAAGAAACTTCATTACCAGCTGAGATGGCTTTTTCTGCATTTATAACATGAAAATATTTTTTCACATTATCCTCTGATAGCAAGCATTATGTCTACACCAAGGGCTGTATCGCCTGAAACATAACTGCAAGCTTGCACAGTAAATGCCACTAGATATAATTTCTGTACGTGGACCTATTCTGATCTCTCTTTGTTTTCCCCTTCCTTCCTTTCTTTCTAATTCAGCCCTTTGACTGTTTTTCTTGGATGCTGGATCTAGCGGTTTTCAGATGACATACTATAATTTCTTACCTTAGGTGCCTCTGAGAGAAAGGACCTGGAAGGCTCCTTCCCTCTACAGATTGTGCAACTGTTCTCTAAATAATGCTGTCCTTTCTCGAGGAAAGCAAGCAGGGGTTGTCTTGTTCCATTATTTCATTAAAGTACTTCAGGTCCTCAGAAATGTATAGTATTGTATTGTATACATATATATCATTATATATTATACTGTATTTTAGTATTATACTGTAGTAGAGTAAAAGTTCTGAAGTTGTTAACATAAGCACTTTGATACACATCTTTTGATGAACACATCGTTGTGTGTGTGGGTTTTGATGACTATTTCTCTGCTGTAGCTCCTTGTCTGAGTCAGGCAGTGCAGAGAGTGATGCATAACTTAGCAATGCATTGGTACATCAATGACTCCCAGCAGCAACTGGTTGTGAAGTGTGTCTGTCAGGATTCTGTGAGGTACAGATCTGTACTTGGCAAAGTGCAGAATCAGCCCAGACAGAAAGGACAGACAGAAAGCAGCTGTCCCTAAAAATGTTAATGAACTGTCACAGCTATTTTAATTTCAACCATCTGTACTCAAAAGGAAGTCTTCAGGAGAACTTTGTCTGTGAGAGAAAATGTAGGTAAGAGCACCTGGGTTCTCACTGAGTGCCTTTATCACGATTATTTCTTTTTGGGTAGTAATCCAAGACATTAACTTCACTGTCATGTCTGAGAAAACTGCAGCCATTCCTGTCAAGTACAGTGTGCTGTGCACAGTTGTATGTGTAGGTGTAACTTTATCTCGGTACTTATGGTTCTTCCATTTCTGGTCCTTCCACTGCTGAGGGCAGACCAGCCTGCCTCTTTTGTCTCTTTCCCTGCACTGCCACAGATTGTACCAGGTTACTTGTTACAGAGCTGAAGATAAACTTCACCGAAGACTGTGGTTTTCTTGGTTCATTAGTTGCCTTGCTGGGCTTTTTGTTCATTTATTCATTCCCTCTCTGCCACCCCCAATCTCAGATTTAGAGATAATATTAAGAAAAACACTCCAGTTTGCAACAAT
The DNA here is from genome assembly GCA_026283785.1 of Coracopsis vasa. NCBI lineage: Eukaryota > Metazoa > Chordata > Aves > Psittaciformes > Psittacidae > Coracopsis > Coracopsis vasa. The sequence continues at coordinate 67,152 of JANHGB010026682.1, forward strand.
GGGGGTTGGGTTTCTTCTAGTTATGAAGAAAAAAAGAAAAGCAGCATTTTACATTTACAGCATCCCAAGGCTTTTAAAACTGAAGACATTGATTTTTAAAGAATTTCTATTTAATGGAGTAATTGTGACATCAGTAAATCAAACCAGAAATTTGCCCTCATCCTGTTTTTTTAAGCTACAGGATATACATCATGTATGCTTTATGCCATATAAGTTTTGTACATAATCTACTGTATTATTACTTTCCTGAAAAATAAGCATAGCTTGCAAGACTTTTTTGGACAGTTGCAGAATATATATCCATGATTATTAACTTTCATGAAGCACTTCCAACACATTGTGTATTATTACTTCATAAATGCAAGTTACTTTGCATCGTGAGGTCTGATACAATGTAATGTACAGCATAAACTTGTTTTTTTGGGTTTTTTTATCTGAAGTCACTTTTCCAAGCTTGTAAATGTTTTCTTATCCTTGAATGAAATCTCAAGATGTGAATGCCTGTTACTTCCTTGTCCTTGTTATGCTTTGTTAAATATGAAATTCTGCCTCAATGAGAAACCATTTTTATTGTGGTGTTATACCACATCATATTTTTAAGTGAAGATAAGGTACTCACCGTGATACTGTTCATTTGGTCTGTTGTTTTTGTGTTACTGCATTTTTCAAAAGACTTCCCTTTGCAAAGTAAGTCTTCCAGTGTTTTGCAGTTGTAAAACTAAAATTACCTTTTTTGTCCTGAATTAATGATTAAAGGATCTCCCCACCCAGTCTTCAGTTACTGTTTTTCCCTTGATGCTTATTTTTAAGCATGAAAATTTAATATATTTGGCTGCAATGAGAAAGGCAAGTACAAAGCACATGCAGGCTGCTTTTCTGCATTGTCTATATTCCCAGCCAGTTACATTAGCCAAGATTCATGCCTAAAATAAATACATTTATTTTTATTGTTCTGGATATCTTTTTCAATATATACACTGACTTGTGACAAGATTGTTTAGTTTGCTGTGAACATGGATTCATAGCTTCCTCACAGCAGGATAGGCAGGGACATTCTGATTTGCTGGGTTAAAAGCTTTTGCCATTTGAGGAACCAACTAAAATACAGTTGCTCTTTTCTGAGTATTAAGGTGGATGACACAGGCTATGTGATTTTATCTGTGTTTCTGAACAGTCTTTAACTAAAAAAATATTCCAGAAGGCAAAGACTTATTGATATGTGCCTAATAGTTTTTTCCTAGGAAGAATTCTTATCACTCGTTCTGCCGAACTGAAGACCTGCGTGATGTGCTGAGGCAACAGGCTTGTATTTGTTCAGCCTCAGGTGATGATGACATCTAGATTATTTAGCTTGCTTATTTTTCAGTCGTGCGTTCAACTATAGAAAAGTTAAGGGAAAAGTATTTTTTATCAGGGCAGAGCAGCAAATTTAATGACCTTCAAAGAAGTTACAGGTGCTCATTTTCATCAGTTTTTTTATATTCTGCTTTGTGAGTCCATCATCTCCAACATTTGAGACTGTTCTTTCTAGAAGAGAGCTGGTTGTTTTGAGTACCATGTTGCATTCCATAACTGTGTTCTCCATACTGACTGATTTGAGGTTGCATGGATGAATGATAGTCAAGGTCATCACTGGAATTTAATTGAAATCTCTTAAGATATCAAATATGTAGCTGGCTTGACAAAATAGAAATTTTATGGCAAGTTGAATGGTGCTAAGCGAGGTAGGAAGGAGGTGTGAGTGGTTGTTTCATGTTTTAAGCTGGAGTTTGGCCTAATTTAGAGTATTAAATGTGTCACAGGATATTGTGGAAGAATTCTTTAAGAATTCACTGACACTTAATGTTAGAGAATTTAAGTTGGTAGCTCTTCAGTGTCAAACCTTTGAACAAATTTGGTTTTGTTCTTCAGCTTACAAAGCACTTTCTTAATTAGATTAGCCTGCCATGGGCTCTCGGCGATTTCAAATGTTAGTGGCAATAAGAACAAATACAAGTAATTAATCCATACATAAAAAAGGAAGGGATAAATAGTCCAGTTACCCTGGCAGGAAAAACACTGCTATAACCTGAATTTCTCTGCAACTTGTTGCAGCTCATTTATGCAGCTATGGGTTATGCAAGTGTTTCCACTGAAGGCATGGAAAACTTACTATTGCATATACTTTGAAATCGTCTTATTTATAAAGCTGCAGCACAATTGCTTATTTTGCACTTAGAAGGGATACATATTTTCTAATTCAGAAATAAGAAACTGACCTCAGGAGAACCTTATGTCCTTATTACAAACATTTAATGTTGGCATCAATATTTATTTCAGTAATGTTGCTTCAAAATATGGTCTGATGTTTTAATTTTGCATGACATTTGAGAAGCAGCATAGCCCAAGTGATTTTCTATAAATATGTTGACTTTATAATATCTAAGACTTTATTCTTTGGCGGAAGTTAATAGCACTGTTACTGTGGAACATTTATTCCTTTAATTTCATGTAAATTTAAATTTTATGATGTTTGCTTCTTCAAGATTATATAATCCCTTTTTATTGAAAAAAATCACAATTATGCAAATGATGATATCCAAGGAGACAAGCAGCAATTAACTGCAAAAGGCAGGCTGTTACCATAAGAGTTTACTCTCAATGAATATAACAGGACCTCCTTTAAAATAAGCCTTTATTTAAAGAAATCAATTTGTCATAGTTTCTAAAGAAAGCAGTTCATTCAGACAGAAGTTTCTAGTCTTAGGAGTATGTTCCATAGTAGCTTTGGGGTTTTTTTCTTTGCCTCCAAATGCATTATTTCTGTACATGGAGGATGGAAAGAAGAAAGCTTCAGCATCAGCATGGGCCCTGCTGGCTTTGCTTCTAAGAAAGCCTGTGAAAGGTTTGGCTTTCTATAGGATGCTATTAATGGAATAAAATAATCATCAGCAAGCATGGAGTTATACAGTCTGATAGTTGCCAGTCACAGTTCTGGAAAGGTAAAATAATGATCGAAAGAAATGTGGGGATTACTACTAACCTTCTTACAAAAGGTATTTATTTGCGTCCAGCCATGTACTGTGCATTTCGCTTACACTCCAAATGATGCCATAGTCTCTCATGTGCTTTGGAACACACTTTAAAATATTCACAGATGGCTTGCGAACATACTTAAGAGCTATCTTTCTTTGGATATCTTCCCTATGCTTGATGGGAGAGTTATGCTGCTCCAGGGATGGGCAGGTTCTGAACTGCAGGCAGTTATGTATTAGAATTAGTTTTGCTTTCCCAGTTTCCTGTGTAAGTGAACTAAGCAGTGTTGGAGGAGGAGGAAATAACAGCTTTTTTCTGAGGGGAAAAGTTTTTTTCCTCAATAACTTTGATACTGTGAACTGTTAAGAAGCCTCAAGGGAGGTTATAGAAGGGAAGATAGGAGCTGAATATGGGATTTGAGCCAGTCAGAGAGCAATCAGTGTGCCACAAATCACAGTGTAGCACTGCTACAAGAGGAGGTACATGAGCTACAAAATCCTCTCTGCCCCTGCATAATAATGTGTAATTCCAAGCTTATTTCCTTGGCCTTTTTACAGGTAAATGATAGATGTAGTTAAAATCTGGGACTAGGACTACATCCTCTATGAAAAAAAAACAGATGTACTTTTCCTTCTCCACTTTCTCTTCCAGTGAATCAGCTGAGGGAGCAGCCTGGGCAGGCATCCATCTGACTTTAAGGAGAGATGTTGCTTCAAACACAGTTGTTACAGTTGTACATAAGCTCAGGAAGGTCTGATGGCTGCCAAAAATCTTAAGAGTGTCAATAGATTCTGTTTACTTTAAACCACAAGAACTGTCACGAAGCTTCATAGCTATAGATAATTGCATTTAGTGCCCTTGGGAAAATATTTTTCATTAGTTTTCATTTTTCCCTCTATAAAAGTCAAAGATGAAATAAAAAGTTTCACCCACCTAAAAAAGGAAAATAGGTTTCAGAATTTGTCTGATAACTGTAAAATAGAGAGACCTTCTGCACTTCCCAAAACATAAATGTGTTAAATAATAGGTGTGGTAAACATTTAACTATCACATTTTGAAGGTAGGTCAACACTAAGAATAGAGATATTCTATGAACTCTACATTGAATTGCTTCTTGTACGTAGCTTTTATCTGTAATAGTAGTCACACAGATACAAGATTGTGTACTGGAGAGTTACCCTCCCTGAACATGTTGAACAGAGGCAGTTATCAACTTGGAATAACAGAGTTCTATATTTTTGGTTTTATCAGTTAAAGAGGTTTTGGGTTTTTGGTTGTTTATTTGTTTTTTTTCCCCATACTCTGGGATAATACTGATCTCTGAAAGGGTTGCTGTGCTTTTAGAGGTGTCAGACATGTGTCAGTCACGCGGGTGATATGTTTTCCTGATACACTGTGTTGTGGTTAACGTGCAAGTATGAGGGACATAGGTGTGAATTTCAGAAAGTTATTGATACTGGAAAAGGGTTGTAATACACTGTGCACAGGAGCAGGGGAGCACTGGCAGTCCAGTGCAGAGTGAATGTAAAGTCATAGAAAGGTGTTGACCTCTAAGCATTAATTATATTTACGTTCCACTTCCACAATCCAAAATGCTTTGACCCAGAATTGTTAATACCTTGTGTCTGGCATTAAAACCATTGCAGCTCTGACAATCTTTGTTAAGTGGGGTGATTACATGTTGCTGTGAGTATTGTGTATAAGGAATGGGCTTGATCATGTCTTAAAAAATGATGAGGTCATAATGACATATAGAGAGGTCAAGGTGGAACAGTTAACTGAATAGATGGTTCTTGCTCACCTAAATGTAGTTTGGAATTGGCTTTCTAAAAAAACCCCGTTTTTTCCTGTGAAGTAAATAAACGTGCAAGGCAGGGTAAAAGCTGAATTTCAACAGGCTGAAACTTACTCTGTTTATGCTTTATTAATAAAAAATCAAACCCCAGGCAGAAAGTGAGTGTTGATGATGATCGCTTCGTAATGTCTGTACAGCAAAATGAGAAAATCAGCTATTGAGGTACAATATAGGCTGAGGGAACAGAAATATCTACTTCTGTTATTGCATTGGCTCAAAGTATAATGTTTCAGTTTCTTATTTATTTATTTAAGACAGAATAGGAGAGCTGAAACCACTTGTAAATAAATACTAAACTTTGGGGAAATTGACACAATGCACAGAAAAACAGTTTAAAATAGCTAGTTAAAAATAACTAGAGTTTTTAATGGATATATTCACTTGTTAAGAGTTGTGGTGTAAGTTATCTGTGGAGATATATTTTACATATTACAACTTTAATAAAAACATAAAATGTAACTATAATTTTGATCTCTATGCTGATGCAAACGTACTAGGGAGCAAGAATCTTTAGCTACAGTGAATTTGAGAAGAAAAGGTTAACATTTGTGGAAAGGTTGTTTTGAATTTAACAAGAAATATGTAATACTTGAAAAAGGTATTTATGATTGATGTGCGTAGCATTTAGCTAAATATTGTATCAAGATCTTTTTCTAAGGACTCTGTTCGTACACATATGTCTCTTCTCTAATTTCACTCTTTCAGTTTACCATGACATGTGCGCTCTTTGTTTCATATATTCTAGGTAGTGCATGAGAAAATAACCCTCAAATCCATATACCACTAAAACTGTAGCTTGATATACCTCAAAATTTTTGAGGCAGCAGTGAGTGAAATATATGCTATAAGTTGTAGTCACTGCAATAATTCAGTTACATAGCTATTGACTGGTCTATGCTTGCTTTCTGAAATGTCTTCTCCAGTATGGAAAAAATCTCACTCACAGCAAGCTTTTTTTTTTTTCCACTCAGGTTCAGAGATTCTTTTTAATTCTTCAGAAATAATTAACAAAATAAAAGGGAAAATACAAACTAAGCTATAGGAGCCCATGTGATTGTGCATATTGTACAATTGGTGTCACAAAACTGAACTGCATTCAATGTATTTAACTTTCTTTGGGTATTTCTGAATGTTTGAGATAGAATAATAATGAATGGTCAGTGGACTTCTGAGGGTTTGTTCCACCCACAACTCATCTGTCATTTAGCTAAAATACCATGAAAAAGGACTGATTTTATTGAGCATCTGTACCCACAAAACACTCCTCACCAGGAATCCCGAGGAAGAAATCTGTGAAATTTCAAGGCATCTTCTCTCTTTCCCTTTCCCCCTTTAGTATTTCTCAATTTAATGGGGATAAAAAGTAGTCATTGCCTATATTGCAACTCAGTAGCTGACACCTGTCATATTTCTAGGAAAGGTTTAGCAGAGTTAGTTTAACCTGCTATAGCATCTTACTGAGGTTTTTTCTAGATCTGGCATTTCAGACTTCTTTTTCTTCCAGAATTTCAGTATGAAACACAACTGGGCTGATTGGTATGATAGAATAATCCAAATGGTTTCAAGGGAAATGTGTCAAGAAAACTCAAACAGACAAAAAAAACCCAAAAGAAATTCTCAGTTAAATAAAAAGACCACTTCAACAGTGAAATGAAGCAGGCTGGAAAGGTTTTCACAAGGGACACAATTTATGAGAAAAGAAAAGCTGAGAAAAAAATCCATATTTGAAGATGCAACATTGGTAATACTTAACTTTGTTTTTATGTTTGGTGCCTTGGCTCTCCTAAAACTTACATGTTTCCTGAATCCAATGAATTTATCTATATTCAGTTCTTTGAAATTTGAATTTCATCCAGCATTTTATATTCTTTTTGGATGTAGGATATTTGTTGGCAACACAAACTCTTGCTTTGAGACCAAGAATGAGTTTTACATTTGTTTACAAAGCCTATAGGAGGTTTTTATACCAAAAATCTTTCTGAAAATCAGTTTGAGGAATAGTGAATTACCCTTGGTTAACGAAGTGAAATAGGTGATATTCATATGACAGACTTCAATGAACAGAGCAGAAAAGAGAGGAAATATCGCTTAGGAAGAGTTAGAAAGTACAGACAATCTTCTGAACTAACAGCAGTATTTTATGTTCTGTTTGTGCAACAGAAGATTGTGGGGGCTTAGTGAGAGAGACTGAGAAGATTGTACAGAGAGTAGCTGGTGAACTTGCTCCAAAACACCTACAGATGATGAAAAGTCCAAATCTTTCCACATATGAGCTAAGATGAAATCTCTATTTGGCAACTATTCTTTCTTGAAATGAGAAGTTTTGTTGTTTGTTTTTTTTTTCCTTTTAGAACTACTAATGCCAAGTTTTATCCCCTAAACCGTGAAGACAGGCACCAAAAAGTACAGGAGTTAAATATATCCCTGTATTGACAGCACTCTTGACATTTACTATAACAAATGTTTCAAGGAATGAGACTGTCTAAACAAATAATAAAGTAAAATTCCCTCTCTTCTATAACCTCCCACCCCAAGTGCTGTTAGAGTTAAGAGCAATGAACTACTTTTATTCTGTACAACAGTACACTCAGCTTTGTTTGCCATTAAGACAAAATTTGCCCTTTACAAAACACTATAGAACATATATTTGTTTCATTCAGTGTATTATCTAGACAATTATTTTATTTTTACTTTGAAACAATATTTGTTTCAAATACTATGATTATATGCTCTTAAAAATTGGTTTTTAGAGTATAGGGTACCAGACATTCACCATTCGGTCCACTTAGCTTATCTGACTCTCCTATTTATACAGCTGTGAAGTGGCACCAGACTGTTAATTATAGCCAAACCCAACTGCTCAAGATTTGAGAACTGAGAAATTTGAGGTGAAGTCAATGAGGAGAGGTGCTGTGCTGGACCTTGTTCTCACCAGCTAGGAGGGGCTGGAGCAGGACAAGGAAGGTGGAGAAGGACTTTTTACTAAGACATGGACAAGGGGTAATGGCTTTAAATGGAAAGAGGATAGGTTAAGATTAGATATTAGGAGGAAGCTCTTTACTGTGAAGGTTGTGAGGCACAGGAACATGTTGCTCAGAGGAGTTGTGGCTGCCCCATCCCTGACAGCATTCAAGGCCAGATTGGACAGGGCTTGGAGTGACTTGGTCTGGTGGAAGGCATCCCTGCCTGTGGCAGGGGGTTGGAATGAGGTGATCTTTAAGGTCCCTTCCAACCCAAACCATTATGTGGTTATATGAAACACCTCCCTAAATCTGTCAGACTGGGATTTCTTTCTGAAATCCAATATTCTTAGGTGCTTATAATTCATTGTTTTTAAAACACCCCTAACAAATTCAGCCAAGCAAAAACAAACCCACGCTGAAGGTAATGGTTCAGAAAAGTACTCTGGAAAGCTTGAACAAAAAGCCTGAACTTAAAAGTATATGGTAGATAGAAAGTCTTATGAAGTTAGGAGCTAGGAAAGGGAAAGTCAAAGAGGAGTGATGAAATAGAAAATAAATAAACCATCAGTATAACCTGAAAAAGGTTAAAAAAAAAAAAAAAAAGTCAAAGGAAAAGCTTGTATAAATGTAATTTAAAATATTAACTAAAAAAAATAGATATAAAAGATAAGAATGCCAGTTTAAATTTATATAAGTTACAATTTTTTCCGGAGAATTTTCGAGGCACAATATTGCATCTATGATTTTTGTATCAGTGTCTAAAAGAGAAAATAGGAACTTTTAAATCTGGTACATTCTCAGTCATTTCTTTTGGGCTTTTGATCATGGTATAGAAATGTAGCTTGTACTGTCTTTGTAGGATCACTTGTAGATGGTTGGCTGAGTTTCAAGTCCTTTTCCTCTTGGGAAGTCAAGTCTTTTCCAGCTTCCTAGTAATTAAAAAGAAAAAAAAGCAGACTCCCACTGTGAAGGTATGGCATGTCAGCAGGATTTTATAATGCCACAACAGAACAATTTCAGAAGTGGTGGAAGGACCAAAAAAAATCAAGTTAGTGCTTTGGTTCTTCAATAAATCATATACTCTAACTACTGATTGTGTTCTAGTGTGACTATCAGTTTGTAACTCTTGAGTTTCAGCCTTTGTATGAGAGTGTGTATGTTTGTGTTAAAGTCCACCTCTTGGAGAACGGCTTGTTTTCTGTTTCTCAGCTGTATTTTACTTGAAAAGATAAATGTTTTTAAGCTTCTCAGTTTTATTGTCTAGTTTATAAGTCAGTTCTCTGTTCTTCAGTCTTCCTTAAAAATATATAAACTAGTTATTCTGAATCTAATAATAAAGTACTTGAGGTTTGGCTGTCCAATCTCGAGTTTGCATAATGTAATAAAAAAGGAGGCCAAAAAGTCTCTCTGGACAGCAGAAAAACATTGATAATTATGATAACTCAGAAAATACATGCTATGGGTTAATCCTTGCTGTCACAAATTACTGTAGAGTTGTGAGCCTGAAAGAAAATGCAGGCAATCTTTTATGCGACTGAAGTCTCCAAAGAGAATGTCACTGTAGTGCTATATATATAGTATTAGATCCAAACTACAAAGGTGGTGATGGGTTAGAAACATAACCAGAAAGATATTCAGCTAAGTCTCCACTGCAATGCCGGTTCATACTGCTGTCTGTAGTAATCACAATTCACAATTTGGACCAGAGGAAAAAAATGTGTTTTCAAAAGAAGCAATAAGATATCCTGGAAGGATGAATATTCCACCAGGAGAATATCATGAGATGCAGTATTCTATTTATATTTGTATTGAAATCCTGCTGTGAAAGGAATTGCTGCAAATTTATGGCATTATGTAGATCTTCATGTTTCTTTAGCTGTGAAGGTGTTCAGGTGTTTAGGGAGGATTTTGTTCCCAGTTTGCTTTGTTTCTGTGGCTTTAGTTTTGTCTAAAGAAGTTGGCTGTGATTTGCCAAGGAGTACAGTTTGCAGCTACAGAAATAATTCAGACCACAGACAATCATTTAGGAAACATGAAAACATTTCTGAAATAGATTTTAGTGTGTTTACAGCATGTGTATCCTCCTCTCTCAAATGTTCTTTTTTTCCATGTCACAGTGCTCAGTGTAAGCTGCTGCTTAAAAGAAAGGAATTTTTCCATGTCTCAGTTTTGACCCTTGAAGCTATGGGTCTTACAGATATCAGGTACTGTATATACTATTTTTGAGACATGGTCTGAAATCAAGTAATCTGATTATACAATGCTCTTTTCTGAAGATTGTCTGAGAACCCCTGTTAACATCTAGTCCAGTATGTTGGACTAGAAATGCTTTCTGAAGTAGCGCACTCATTTAAAACTAAACTAAACTAAGAGAAACATTTCTCTTCTTTGGAATGAGAAAAAATAAAGAAACAGTCATGGGCAGCTACCTTATGTGAAGAACAACAAAGATACAGATAGGATAAACAGAGCACAAATTAATAACTTCTAGTAATTTAATGCATCTTCCTGGCAGTAGGATTTGGATCTTAGTATTTAAAACAACACCTCTCATAGAACTTATTTAGAAACAAGAATAATAATGAGCATGATAACTGTTAAAGCAATAGATATGTCATCTATGCTAACACATTCAAAGCCCGTGATTGTCATTTTTGTTTTCAAAATTGTGGATGGTGTGTGACCTATAAAGAATTATCAAACAAAAATAAAAAAGAAACAGCCATTAAGGTAGGAAAATGTGTCTGTATGGAGATGATGGAAATGCTACAAGTGAAAAGATTCATGGTCTGTACTGCCTAAGGTCTACCTTTCCCAGTTAAAATACTGCCTTCATTTCTACCTTCTCCAGAAATAGAAGCAGGTGCTTCCTTTTCTCTCTGTATATTTGTGTAGAGGCATAATAGCAAAATTTCAGGATGGTTTCTATTCTCTCTATTCATTGATAGTTTTTTTCATGTGATAAGGTCTTTGAGATTTTTGAAGAAAGCTGAAAGAAAGTTAGATTCTCTTTTCTGTTTCAAACATACACAATTCAACAGTATCCAAAAGGGGGTTTGGATGTTACATTGGTTTTTGTTTTGGGGGTTTGTTGGTGTTGCCTGTGTTGTTCAGGATTTTATTTTTTAGAAGACATTTTCTTCTTTTTATGCTCATAAAATATTTCCCAAACTTGGTGAGAAACAAAGTATTTTGTATTATTTTTGTTTTCATAAAATCACTGTCCATTAGCCTTTGATAATTGAGCTTTTTTAATACTGCTCCCATGGACTTGTAAGAGCATATTGACTAAACAGGATCGTTGGAATGTCTAGACTAAAATAAAAACATAAATGCATAAATCATTACCAAGTTACTGAAGAACTCCCTATCTTTGCTTGGTAACCTTCTAACGTCTTGGAGATTGCTGGTTTATATCTACTTGCCCTTCTTGCAACATCCTAATTCTTCTCGTATTTAATTCTCTGGTGTCTCTGAACCTCCTGAACCTGCAGGAACCCCACCTTTGTGAAGCCTGTGTTTTTCTGGGATGAATAGGACAAGGATTTCTAATTGTCACTAATTTAGCAGACTCTGTTTTCCTGATCACCATGTTCCAGAACAACTTCATTTGACTGTATTTTGCAATGGTATTAATACTTTCCTATTTATACTCTTTGAGGTGTCTGTATTTTAAAATAGTCTTTTTAATATTCTCAGCTCCATTCCACTGTTCTTCTGGTTTTAAGTTACAGAAATGGAACCTTAATGGAGCCTTATCCTTTCCGCTTATTCATTTATGGCTGAAATTCATTTTATTATCCCTTAAGAGAATACCTTGATAATTTTCTTGATCCCTTGTATTCATTTATTCATTATCTTCCACTTACAGGCACAGTAAGTTAAGAAATTTAAATTATTTTGAATGGTCATGAAATATTTTCTTGTATGTTATAAAACATTTTCTTGTAGTATGAAGATGTGTAGTGTACACAATGCCATACAGAAAGTTTTACTGGCACTCATTTAGGGTGCTCACCAGAGCTGACTCATAAGTTTTGCTGTTTGTGAGTAATGCTCCAATCTCATCCACCTGTTACTGTAGCTTTTGTGCTGTTCCACATCATTGTGCATGCTTTATGGCAGTAGTCTGAGAGCAAGATTATGTGCTAGAAACCCCAGATTCCTGATGTATGTCATAGATCTAGCTCTGACTGGTTTGGATAAAAATCCACATACTTGGAGGCCTTCTGATAAAAGACCAGTACATACATTTTTTTAAAAATAAGGAACAGATTTATTAGTTACTAAGCATTCAAAAACATATGCTACCTATCGTAAATGATAGCAGGAATTCAGTATCAGAATGTACAATGACAAACTCAATACGATAACCGCATTATGGAAGATATATAATGCCAGCCATTCAATCTTTATTCAAAAAGCTGAGCCAGGAAAGGTCCAAAGATGGTTGGAGGTCAAATGAGAAGTGTGACTTTAATAAAGTCATGATATGAAAAAGAATTCTTGCTTGCTGAATAAAACATCTGCCTTTTATGTTGTGTCTGTATGGCCATGGAACACTGCTATTTAAAAATACCTAGCATTCTAATCCTTTTATCCTTCCAGGACTTGAGAACCGAGTTTCTCTAGGGAACACTTTTAGGCCACTAAGATTTTTGACTAAGGCTGTGATTAGGTTTACTTTTATCCATTTATTTCAACTTAGTTTTTTGCACCCTAGCACAAAAGGTTTGAAAATTCAAATATGAACAGCTATTAGCAACCAGCTTTATATGCTCTTGCATACATTCATTCTGGAGCAAATAACAGTTAAAAAAATGCAGTCACTTCATCCACCACCAAGTAATTCATGTTTAAAAATTCTAACTATGTCAGGTATCTTTATGCTCTTCCAGCAGCAAAATTCTTGTGAATTAAATGTGAATGACAATGTTGATTTTGTTCAGTATCCTTGTGATCATGCAAGTCATCCTCAACAGTCTAAAGCTCATTCAGAAAGTCTTATACTGACAGAAATGAAATGTTTTTGCAGGACTCTCTGATTTTACCAAAACATTTTAGCATTTTAGGGTGGCTGTCACCATCTGAGGAGCTTGGATGGAAATAGAAGCATCCGCTCTTCTGTTGTCTTCTTTTTTTGTATTGGAGAAATAATCTTTGCAAGTTCCTTGGATGACATTAAAGAACAAAATCTGATACTTCCTGAGAGAAGGATGGTGAAGGATAACAAAGCAAGAGTGAGAACAGAAAATAAGGGAAAGATGCAGATTTTCTTTCCTATCTGTTATCTGACATTTTCTGGTTTACTGCCGTACTCCATTTGTCTTCTAATAAAACAAGGTACTTTTATGCACAACAATTGCTATGTCACAGTGTTAGGAAAAGGGGAATTTGCAGTTTTACATTCCTCAGTGAGAAGGAGAACAACACTGAAAGAGGCAGTCATCTAGCTTCTCTGAAGAGACCATTTATTTGTTGTTTTATAATGACGAATGTTAATTTCTTTCTGTCCCTTTTCTCCTCTTCCTGTCCCTCCCTCTCTTTCTTAGCCCCTCTCGCCCCTTCTTCTCTGTAAAGCTTTAGGTATCTAATCCAATTACTTTGTAGTTTGTCTTTTCCATGCCTCAATTTTCCTTAGAGAATGTTTGAAAGCATTGGATTGTGTATTCTCCCTTTGTGGACTGCCTAAAGAGTATCTGTGTTCTCCTCTTGAAGAGAGTTTTGTGTCAGACAGCCCCAGTGAATAGCAGAAGTCTGTCTTTGACAGGAATACATATACTGACCTTCAATTAAGCTGCAGGTTAAGACAATACTGGAAAATCAATAGCTCATTTTCTGTCTTTTGTGCTCAGATTTTGATGTTTACTAAGATAAAGGATGACAACGCTAAAGGCAGGAATCTTTGCGAACATCCATTGATGTTGCCAGAGGCTCAAGGGCCAGGTATGGCCTAATCTTTGCAAAGCTTCCAAACACCAGTATGTCAATAGATATCAACTGTAGCTTTATACAACATCCACTATCTCTGAATTTTCATCAAGCAGCATTTTCTGTTCTCCTCCAGTCTTCTGACCCAGAGATTCCCAGGGTCACAAGTAATCAAAACTCAGTTCATTGAAGGTTACAGCCACTGTGAGGAAAAACTGTAGCATGCAGACTTAAACTGTTTGTATCTAATTTTTAGATTAGTGCCCTAACGGATGTGCTTCTTTGTCTCAGTTCTTTCAGCATCTATGTAGATGCACAGAATGGACATTGAACTCCTCTTTTCAGCACATACCTATCTGGCAAGAGAACTGCTGCTTCCAGCTAACATTTGCCTAATTGTACACACAACAGCAGTAGGTTAATAAACTTGTGAGGCCAAAGTCAATGTTTCAAGGCAGGACCTTTCTTAGAATGACCAAAGATAGATAATCAGCCAAAAGATAGTTAATTTTGTATACAATGGGAGTAAATGTATCTTAATCAACTTTTCTTTTTCATTTTGATGAATTTTGATATGACAAAACCTTTCTTTTAATACAAATACCTTTTTTCCCAAAGCAAAACTATGAACCTTTTTACATTTACAAGAAATGCAATTTAAATGTTATGAGCATCACTTAAAATGCTTGTAATGGTGAGGAGGGAAGGACATGACCCCAGTGAGAACACATTCAGTGCTGGAGCTTCTCCCTGTGCCATGTCAGGAGAGCTCACATGGTGAGGCTGTCTGCCAGGGAGAGATGCAGGGGGGGAGATCCAAGGGAGAAAAAGATGCAAATCAGAAGGACAGAATAGGAGGGGAGAAAGGCTAATTATCTGTCTCCCTCCAACTCCCTTTCCCAATCTACTGCTGTAATGACAAACTGACCTTAACTGTAGCTGGAAGTTAGTGTAAGTGATACATTGGATTTAGCATAGATGCATTTTTGTGGGCAAATAAATAGGCTGAGCAAGTCAGGCTTCATTCATATAAAATTAACTCTGCAAATTTTCACAATGAAAATTGCTCCTTTTGTTAAATATATTTAAATTTTGACCTGAAAAGATATTGTCATCAGTTCCTATTAAACCTTTGTAAATTGATAACTCTTAATAAATTATATTCCAATTAAAAAAAAATCAAATGTAAAATTTAAACTTCGAGAACAGTTTGCTATGTTATGCATATTGTATTGGAAACAGTGTTTGGCTTTGCACTGATGTTTGGCCTGCAAATTAAAGATTTATTAGTATTCCATGTTGACCTGGCTGGATGGAATGGCATTAACTAGCTTTGACTGGCAGCCTCCAGTCCTTGACTAAAGATCTGGTAATTGTGACGTTAAGACCCTGAAGCAGAGAAGTGTAAAGGTCAGAAAACTTATAATGTCCCTTACAAGCTCGTGGAGGGAGGATTCCCAGGAGATTGCCTGTCTGTTAAGTAAGAGTACAAGGAGAAGTGGAAGTCGCATGTGAAGGAAGTGTAATGTAGCCATGTTCGTGTACATGAATAAGAAATCTTCTGCTCATTCAGTGTTTTGTGCTGGCTCCCAGAGCACCTTTTATTTTCTTTCACATTTTTACAGGTTAGCATCTCTTCTTTCTTCAGGTCTATTTTTTGTAAGCCCTGCACATCCCATTCAAAAAAGAATAAAAAAGGGTACAATTCTCCCCAGGCGAGGTTTCTGCCTACCCAATAATTCCACTGACATGCTGCTTTCTGAGGTGCTTGCTGTGCATGAGTGCAAGATTTTACAGAGGCAGAACAGCGCAGGAGTGCTGGAGGCATTCTTCTAACGAGCTGTCCAGGTTACTTTCAGATTCTCTATTTTATATGCCTCCTTGCTTCGGGAGAAGCCAGATACTGGGATTTCCCTACCACTTCTTTCCATGCAGATTTTAAGAGACTTTTAAAGCCTAGTTCTTTCCTGAACTTTTTAATTCTTTATTTTTCAGTAGTAGTAGTAATAGCAACATATCATAATACATGAATGTTCATATCTCTAATATATGGTGATTTAGTTCCAAACAATGTACCCAAGTTAATTTCTTATGTGACTATTTTGTTATCTTTTCAAAAACTGAAAATAAAGTCTGCTTTTCCATTGATCATAGAAAAGCGAGAAAGTGGAATTTAATATGTTGTTTCCTTCCTTTCCTACAAATCCCACAGTGATAAGTAAAGCAGAAGCATTTTCATGTAGGAATATGAAGCCTTGCTAAAACTTCGTTTTGAGCTCTCTAACTCAATTGTTTTATTTTTACTCTGCATGTTTCCTGACAGTGTCAACAGCTGGTAGAATCTAAATATATTTCTGAAGTGGAACTATAAGCAAGGATCTGTTTTCAATGTAGTTTAGCAACTGCAACTCAGAAAATAATAGTAAAGTCCTATAAGGACAGCTGTTGAGGCTCTATTTCTTCCTCAGCTCAATGTGATTTTATGAGAAGCTCTACAAAATGTGATTACAGCATTATGCAGTGAATTTTGTATGAAACTGTCATTACTTCCCTTAGAAGATGATTGCATTGATTAATGCTTTAATTCATCTTTTATATTGAAAGTAGATGAGCAACACAACTGGAATGTGTACTTGAAAATGGAGAAAAATTTATATGAATTTGAATTTTCTTACTGAGAAGTTTAATGAACCAGAGAAGCAATGATTCACTCAATAAATTGAATAAAACTGTATTTTCCATAGCTATCACCTGTTATTTCACTCCTCTGGAGGGGAAATATTAATCTGGTTTTAAGGGGGCTGATATGGAAGGAAAGGAAGGATAAAGTGCGTTCAAAGCTGGCATTGGAACTAACATTGGATTTATAATGTTCCCATGCAGAAAGTAACCAATTATTAATAGTTAAAAAAATCAAGTTTTTGAAAGAATTTTGAACTCTCCAGAGATCACGAGTTGTTGACTAGGTATTGACTGCTGGAGGTTGGGATTTTGTGCTAAATCAGATAAGTCCCACAGCAGTAAACCCTTCCAGCACAAATACTTTCGTGTGTGGATTTTACTTCCCTTTTGCAAATACTGGTGCATAGTACTTTGAAATTAACTTTGCACAAATGTGCATGCCAATAAGTTAGTCATTCGAATGTTCATGAAAATCAAAACGCCCCAAAGGATGTGAGCATGGCCTAGGAGAACTGATTTAATAAAATCAGCTGAATATTCAGATATACTGTTTTCCTCAAGAAAATTGTTATACCATGGACAGAACCGTAATACTGACGATTTTGATAAGTACCTCAAACTCTAAAGTGATGTCTTTGCCTAAGGATCTCATGCATTTAATCATAGCCAGCTTATGGGGAGATTTGCAAAAAAAAAGTGGTTGAGAATGGCATATTGTACATAAAGTAAAACCATCTTAGATGCTTAGAGCTTGAGTGAATGCAGTTACACTCACTTCTCTGCCATCCCAAAGCCCTTGGAGTCTATCAAATGCTGCTTTCTCCGTAGTTGAAGTAGCAGTGGAACAATTGCACATGTAGTCTCCAGCCCAGGTTCAGAACTGGATGAGGCTCTGAGAGTTTTTACTTGATCATATCCACTTGGAAAAGCTTACTTTGGAATAATAACCACTTCTGAACTCCTGTTACTTTACATTTTTCTTAAAGAAGCAAATGGCTGCCTTAGCTAAATTTTTGTTGTTGTGCTCACACTTTTGCTCCAGCTGTGGTTAGCAATCTGTGCATCTCATACATCTTTCAGCTGTGAGGCCTCCCAAAAAAGTCTAACTGAAGTCCTTTTTCCTAAGGATGAAAATAACTCATCACTGAAAAGCACATATTTTATTCCCAGATTCTTCTGCTATTTCTTTATATGTAAGTCATTTAACAAAAAATAATAAATTTTTGAAAGATAGATATAGTTTTCTTAAAACTTATTGATTTTGTGATGGTGAAATCTCAGCTCTGTTAATGGGATTCAAAGTACTAGTCTTAGGCCAATTCCACGATCCCAGATTAAGCTTAAAATTTTCAGAAATCAGCTTAAGATATCCAGTAAAACATAAAGATTATGTTTTAATGACACACTGATATAATTTGACAGCTGACCTGACAGATCTCAGCAACCTGATCTTGTTGAAGATGTCCCTGCTTGTTGCAGGAGAATTGGACTGGAGTCCCTTCCGACCAGGACTGTTCTATGATTCTAACCCAATAGTTTTCACAAAATAATATCTTTTAATGTGCCCGAATTAGAGCTAACAATGCAAATACATGAGATTTGCCAGGACTTCTCTGGGTGTAAATAATAATCCTTAGTTATGAACTAGCAGGACATAGAGAGTTATTGCTTATTCTAACTGCTGTAGATTTTATTGTTCTTCAAAGATGTCCCACATTTAAAAAAAGATTAATTGGAAATCCAAAAGTGAAGAAAGAATCCAGATACCTGCTATATCTTTCTCTCTATATATATATGTATGTGTATATATATATATATTTGCTCTTTAAATATAAGCATAGCTTTGTATTGTGGTTTAAGAAGATTTAAAAGTACATCTTGAAGGATCCATTCAAATCCCCATATAATTAGTAAGTTTAAATTTAGATAAACATGCATTAAAATTTGGAATTATCATCAACAACTTTTTATTTAAGGTCTAGATATAAAATTAGTTCTTCATCTCCACTGAAAGTAACCATAAGAGCTCTAAATTATACTCAAACAATATTTCACTGGAATCTACTTTTTTACCCAGCACCTGGAAACTCCTTCCAAACATTGTCATGTTTGCTGTATAGAGATGTGAAAAGAATGACAAAAATCTAGAAGTGTTTAATTTATATCGCATTTTCTGTATCACCTTGTATTTGTCCCAAGCAGTTACGTGGGGATTTAAATAAGGACTTAGGTATGAGCTCTCTATGCTGAACTTGGTGATTATTTTTTAAGGCTTCTGTGAGTTTTTAAATAGAAATCTTGCAGAGAGCTTCTGTTGGTCAGCCCACGTGCAAATGGCTTTTTAACATTGCTCTGAAATATCAGTTGCACAGATCAATGAAAACAGGGTTAAAACGAAATCAAAGACATTGTGGATACAATTTGTTCAAAAAACTTTCTAGGTGATACTCAAGATTGTGTCCTTTCACAGGAAAACTGTTCTTCAGTGTTTGCCATGCAGACTCACACTAAACATTTTCAGAAGTGACCAACCAGTTTATCCTGGTACTGAAGATTTTATCCATGTTTTCTGATTCATGTGTTGCCATCTAAACTGAGACTAAATTAGTGCTTATGTTCTCTGACCTCTTCAGTTGCAATGCCAAGTATATGCTTCTCCCATTAGAATGCAGCAGCCTTCCACATCTGGAGCAATGAGGCTGTAAACAGCTTGGGGTAATCTGGGCAGGGCATGATGTATCACCATTAAAATACACTTTAACTATGGATTACACAGAACTACACCTTCTTTTATTAAATTCTTGAAACAGTTTTAAATTTCTTGATTTTTGTCCAAGAAGCTTCTAAATTCTGGATGGTGGCTTGATCTGGTTTTGCATTTTGCACAACTTGGTGTCTGATGCATGTCTTGTGTAGTAAGTTCAGGCATGCTAAGAAATGAACCACCTTTTTAAACAGCAGTTGTGGCATTGTGGGATGCCTTACGCATTTCATAATTATGCATCATTCTGGACTAGATGATCATTGGTAGGTCCCTTCCAATGGAAACAGACTATCCTATATGAATAGAATACTCTAGATGACTGGTCTGAATCATAGAAACACATTCTTGCCACAATTAAATCTCTTTAAAAAACGAATAAAAAATCAGTCACTGCAAATTCAAACTTGGTGTTTGCAATTTAGCACATTAAGTGAGAAATTGGTATTGACAAAGATGTATCTGAGAATAAATGGCAGATGTATAAATCATCTTCGAACAAGTACTGATGGCTCTTTTATTTCACTTTACGCCAGGTCATCCATTTAGATTTAATGGGTTTGTGTCTGAGGCATGTTAGCCAATATGGTAGCTGTTGGTATACTCTTTTTAAATCATAAGCATGTTGTTCTGAGACTCCTGCCAAAGTAGATTATGAATTCAATTCAGATTGTTTAGACTTTGTGATTTTATATTTTTTTTTCTTTTCATGTCAACTACAGAAGTGCCAATAAGGCATGATAAATGACGGTGGCTCATACACGTTTATGGCTAGAAGCAGTTTTAGTGCTGAGCTATTAACACATACCATCAAAGAGATAGATGAAATAAAAGTAAATACAATCTGTTTATCAGACAGAGTCCAGACATGAAGGCAGAAACAGTTATGATTATGAAACCTCTGTGTGAAGAGGGACTAAAAAGAATCACCTATAACAAATGCAAGAGTAGGCTTAGCAGATATAAGAAACAGTATAGATGAGTTGATTTTGTCTGGATTTTACACTGCGTGTATGTTTATAAATTACAAGACTTAAATTCTTTCTTACGTGGTTGAAACTATGCTCAATTCTCTTGGAAGAACTAAAACATTAGAAATCAGCCATGTGCTAAAATGTATAAAGGAGCAAACTACTGCTAGAAATTCAGATAGAAATACTGCTAGAAGTATTCATCAGCTGTCCTGTGAGGTGGTTTTGTACATTTTCTGTAATATTTGAATAGTAAATTAAGACTGTTGCTATGAGGTGGAATAGTAATTTTTCTTTGCCTGTACTGCAGGGAAAGGGAGAGCCATAATTCTATACTGTAGATAGAAGATTACTGAAGCAATTGTGATCACTAATCTGCTTGCAATGCTTGAAATTTGGTAGAATGACAGTGAAATGTAGTGCAGAAAGCCCTTTCTTCATGCCTGTAAGGAAATGAAAATATCGTGATATGAATTTTCATTTCATGCTGCATTTACTAGGAGTTTTCCATTGTTTTAACTGTAAGAAGGTGACCTTGATTTCCTAGATTTAGGATTTTAGTAGTTCTTTTTGCTGAATTTTGATGGTCACAGCAAACAGTATTTGCACACTGAGTTGTACCAACCTGCAAGAATGTGGCCAGCTGACCCAGAACACAGAAACACAGAAGTTCCATACAAAAAATTTGAGTCTGAATGACCTTCTTCTGTGTAAAAGACATAAGGATACCTCACACTGAGCTAAAGGCAAATGAAAGTGTTAGAATTATGTTCTCTATAAATAGCTGTAAAGAGACTGCCTGTATCTAGCAAATGTAACATTTCAATGCAGATATACTTCAAGGCCAGTTACTAAATTCCCTCATGCAAAATACAAATTAATAAATGGGCCTAAATATCACACTGCACACCTCAGCAGAGTTGTTCATCTGCCCTTTCATATTTTATGTGGAGGTAAAAAGAGTATCTGTTGAAATTTCAGCTATCATAGTCTTTGTTTAGCATAATACCACAAGAGTGTTCCTGTATTTTTGGTTACTATTACTGATTATAGTTTTGCTATGTATTGTGAATTTTTTCTAAAATGTAAAGGTCAGAAAAGAGGAGAAATGGCAAAACTGGTCATAAGAAACTTCTTGCCACTGTCAAGAACATCAGTATGATTTTACTGATATTATGACCTAGAAAACAAGGACCATCAGGTTGATAAATTTGCTGCAGGTGAGTTGAGGAGGTCCTTATACAGAAAGAGATCTTTCTTAGTATTGCCACTAATTGTTGCAATATGTGTCCTTTGATAGCCCTTGTGTCATGCTTTGTTGCTTCACGATGGCATATGTAAGAGCAGGGTAGGACATCATATTCCAGAACTGTTGTTTATAATGTAATTGAAATCAAGTGTTCCGCTATATATGTTCTCTTTGTGAGTATGGGTCCCTATTACATGTCTGAAGTAAAATGATTTCGAATTCATGAACAAGTGTATTTCCAATGGCGTCCGATTATTTCTTTCACTTTCGCAGAAGATCACTTAGAAGTTTCTAAACAAGGAGAAACAGATTTGTACACAGTCTTTTCTTGAGCAAAATTTTTGCCAGATGGAAAGCATATCTGGTCAAATCCTCACCTGTTAGAGACATTTCCAAAGTGTCTTCAAAACTGTACTTGTTGCTTTACAATAAATTCATTTTTCTTTATTAAAACTATTCTGATTCCTTTATTTTCTTTATCCTTTTGTTAAGCTATCCACATAAAGTATTAGATATTTTAATGTTTGGATGTTGGGTTACTTTGCTAATTTCTTGTGACAAACTCTCATTCCAGATCCATTAACAGCATCATTTGAGAAATATGTGTATTCTACCAGTGTCATATATTAGTTTAGTGGTTGTCCTTCTTTAAAGCTTTGATTCCCTGAGACACAGTTGGTGTACATTCTGAGTATAGTCTCACCATATTGAGCTTATCCTCCACATTTGAGATTCCTTTCTGTTGTCTTTCTGAAAGGAGAAATACAATAATTATTACTAAATTCAGCCTGTATGATGGATTCTGTTGATTGGTTACTGACAGCAGTATTGCTTACTACAAGAACTAGCTGCAAGATACCAGCATATTTTCAATAAGATGACAAGCTGTCATTGAGTAGTAACTGAGTCACATGTTTTATGAACAGCACATCTGCATGGGTAAAATGGACATATGCATCTTATTTTTTAACTGTTTGACTAATGAATTAATCTCTATCCTACCACTTAGAACAAACAAACAAAAGAGTCAAAACAAAGAACTGCTTTACAAGATAGCGGAAAGCATCTATCAAGGTTTAAGATGTACATGAAATACAAGATGATGATTAAATTTTCTCTTTCATCTTGAGAACATTTTGTACTTTAGGGAAAAACTATAACATAATTACTGTATTTTATGTCACTAGGGTATGTTGCTGTACCTGATTTTCCTTAACTCTACAATAATGATTTTATTTTTGGTGTGTTTGGGAATCAGTGGTACGCCTCCAAAAGGCAAAGTTGTCTGTAGAGATGCCTTATCTGCTGATACAAACTAGCACACATTTGTCCAAGAACTACATGTAGTGGAAAACATACAGCCATGATATCTGGATGATCAGAAAATTTTCTGCAATTAAAACAGCATTTTTTTTATATTCTCAGCAGAGGTAAATCGCTGTTACTTATAAACTATATTTGTTTCATGTAAGATCAGCTACTTTTAAACTGAGAATCATTATCTTTTTCAGAAAAGGACTTTTACCACTTCTTTAAAAATTAGATTCATATTTTAAGCAATTATTTCCTTAGAACTGCTTACACGTGATGCGTTATTCTCGTTGCCAGGATAACCTTTAAGCCACTGATTCCCAAATTCATTGGATTATAGCCCATTATCTACCATCAACATTTCTCAGACTATCATGGATCCTTATCATAAAACTTTTAATTGAAAATGTTCCAACAGCGATAAGATTTGGAGGCCACCTGTGGAATACTCGGTAAGGTATTGAAAACATAATCTGGTAACTACAGCCCTAAACGAAGAAACTTACAAATAAGAAGCTATTTGGCTAATAATGGGTTTACTTGTAGCTTTGGGGCATTTCTGAAGTGATATGCTAAACTGACTCTCTGAAGCAATTAAATTCACTTCTGAAAAAATTAAGACTCTCTCCAGCTGTCACGGCATAACCAGAAGGAAATGGCTATCATGGGAAAACTAAACTCTTACTTCTCCTGGGCTTTTCTTCAATTATACATTGGCATGTCACAAGAAAGACGCTTGCTGAAATTTATGAAGTTTTATTCTAATTTATCTTGGGTTTTAATAACACTTTAAAAAAAATTACAATTTATTTGTGGAATTGGATTCCAAATCTCACTGTAAATTGTTTACCTGGTCTGGTTTTCTGTAGATGTGTGAATTTGTCAAGTTCTAGTGTGATAGACAATATTTAGTTGAGTTCTTTGTCCCAAATTTGCATCTTATTTCTTTTAGAAAGGAGTGATCAAGCAAGGTGACACTGCCTGGAGAGAGGGGAGATGGTGCCTTTCCTAGGCAAACAGTGATCGTTGTCTGGGGAGATTATGCCAGGCAGAAGACAGAGACAGGGTCATAACAGCAAGCTGGGCACTCACAAAGGATCTGTAGACTAAGCAGTGCAGAGAACAGATTTCCAGGCCTTGACAGCCTTCTAAATAACCTTCCTTGATCAGCAAGGATTATTAAGATTTTGCTACTATTCAGAAAGGTGAAGTATATTCTTAAACCAACCTGGAAACACAGATATATCTGGGCACTTGGTTTTAAGTTGCTTTTGTATTTGGACTTACTTAGCTGGGTGTGGACTTACTTAGCTATCTTGAATTTTCTTTATAAAAACATATATTCAAATTTATTTTCTGTTAACATTTTGAGTTAATTGTCTTTTAGTCCTTGTAAGAAGAACAACATGAAACCAAAACTGCCCTAGAGGATGCAGTACTTTAGGGTTAGATTTAATAAGTTGTGAAGTCATACAAGAATGAGTAAAACTGAAATTTTCAGTTATGTCTATTTTTACACCACATTCAGGGGTTTGTTTGGTTTGTTGGTTTTGCTTGTTTAATGATGGTAGCCTTCGCAGTAGTTCATTGAAAAGTGTGGTGGTTTTGTGATTCTTTTATTTTCATAATGTTTGACTGGATCAACATAAATCATCAGGTTTCAAAATTTTAAGTCAGTGATATTCATATAGAAGCAGACCTGAAGTTTTTTGTCTGTGGAGTGTAGTTGATCTAAACTATCAGTCTCACTTCTGAAATTGGGTTCAAAAACTCAGATTAGGAATTTTTCAGTTTATCTACCTGTAATTTGATTCGTGCTTCTTGTTCTCAGTTTTGCACAATTTTCCCTTCACTTTCCCCTTGCCATCAGAGAACTGTCATACAAGAACAGCATTTTTATAGCCTTCTACGAAGATACTAGACATTGGATTTATGTAGGTATACAGCTCAACAGTGAGCTGCTTTTACATGAGATGATGATAGATAAAAAGGATTAATCTGGTGAGTGCTCACCCATGTGCATCGGAAAGCATTGAATTTCCTTGTTTTCTTTCAGCTTAGAGGTGAAGATGGGCAGGTTGTTAGCTTGACCATGCTTTGGTTTTGGAAGAGTCTTTTGAATTGCCATTGATCAAGAGATGGATAGTCATTTACTACATCAGAATTCTTTAATACATCGTTTGCTCGTTCTGTTTTGCTGTGTTATGTTTGTAACTGAGTCTGGGTGTGAAGAATTAGGAGCTCATGAAGCTCATTATGCTTCATTCGATTTGAAAATTAAATTTTGCAATTTGAGAGTTGTAAACACTTTTGAGAAGCGTTGCTTCCTGTAATGGAAAACAGCACATTCCTAGTGTGCTGTTAGGAAATAAATTTGTACCATGAATCTTTAATAAGTCATTCAATATGTTGTGCCCTTGGGCTATTGATATACCAGGAATAGTACCTGTATTCTGGAAAAAATGTGCAATATGGAAATCTCTTCCTCTTTTCAAGACATGTAACAATTTGAATCTTATTAAGTTTGTAATAAGCCACAGCTATTTTCAGCCTTTAATTCTTACGATCAAGCTTCTCAAAGACAGATAGCTTTCTGTCAACTAAAACTTAGCACATTTGTTTCAGCAGTGTTGAAAAGAGGACAATTCTATTAAGTACCACACTCTCCAGTATGCTTTGCATATATTTGCAGTATCCTTTAGGGTCTTTAATTGAATTGTTATTAAATCAAATCAGACTTTAAAAAGACTAGACACTGGATAGTCTCCTGCCCATGCACCTTCAAGCTATACATAAAGTATTTATTAGAGGAAGGCTGAAAAGAGAAGACCATGTTCTTTTTCTAGAGGTCTAATGTAGAACTTAATATGTTATCTGTGGATTCCAGTACAATTTCTGCATATCAATACAGTGTAAACTTGCAGAGACTCTTCAAAATAAGTCTTTTCTTTAAAAAAAGGAAAAAAAAGTTGTATTTTGTATTTGTTCACGTGCACTCATATTTGAATATGTAATTTAGTAACTGGAATCAGTAGGTACAAGAAAGTTTAAGTGCAGTACTAATTCTTTCAATACCTGGTATATAAACTGAGAGCTGCTGTTTTACCAGAAGTGTCTGAAATGCTCATACTTGGAAATTAGATAATTAAATTTTACTAATTACTTACCTGGAGTTAGAAGAAAGAAGTATGTCCTCTTTAAGTTGCCTCTGGCTAAGTTGTCAGGAACCTGGAGTCTTCCCCTTCAGGAAGTCATTCCACCAGCCTCTTTATGATTTTTATTGGTGCTTTTTTTCTCCTTTTAATTTTAAAAATAGTGGTAGCAGCAATATTCTCCTTTGGGCTTTTCTGAGATTAAAATTCTGCAGATAGTAGTTACTCTTAAAATAACTGTAGGAGTTTTATTTATTCCATGGACACTGTTCTTTTCCAAATACTCTATTAAGAAAAGAAAGGAAAGCCCTCTTAGCAAAAAGAACAAAACTGTGACAAGCAGAAAGATAGGTATCAGTTGATTGCAAATCTTGCAATAATCATGTATTCTGAAATTCACTGATGAAGGTGGGGCAATCAGCAGTTATTTCCTGGCTGTGGAACTGGATTTTATGTTTTGTCTCTTATTTGTTGTGGTGGAACTAGATGATCTTAAGGTCCTTTCCAACCCCAACTATTCTATGATTCTATGATTATGGAATTCCTCAAATATACCGAGTATATAGTCCAAGAGCTACTAACTGAATATTTCTGAACTCAGAGATAAGAAACATTTTTTGCGTCTCAGAAAAAGAAATGTCACACTTTTAAAATCTATTAAACATAGTTACCTTTCTTAATAAATGCAGAGAGCAGTTTTTAACCATCAAGAAATCCAGGATCACTTTAGAATGAAATTTTAGAAGTAAAGAAAAAGAAAATCACTTCAAGTAAATGACAGTTTCCTTTGAAAGTAAGTGATTGGGGTGTCTGCATATCTTCCACAGAGCAGTAAGAATATTACACAGTTAGAACCTTCACTTAGCTTAGAAGCAACAAATTATTAATTGTAACTTTTCTTTTCTCTAATTTACACATTTTAACTTTAGTATTATGTTTTACTTCTGTTCATGGTCAATAACTTCCATTCTGTTGTAAGATTCTATCACTGATGTAAAGCTTGCTTCTGTTGATCCTCAAAAAAGTTTTTGTAAAGCCCAATATAAAAGCAGCAGAAGACTAATAGCTAAATCACTACAATTATCACTATTATGATTAATACTTCAAGTCTGAAAAGCTGTGCTATAGGAAAAACCACTCCAACTCTTTACCTAAGTAATGAATGAAAGAACCTGGAATTAAATGAAAGTGTGCTTACTCATTATTGTGTGACTGACCAATATATTGTCTTTGAATTGCAATAAATTAATATAGTCAGCATAATCCAATATAATTCTGAGTAAAAATGATCCAAAATAGTGTAGAAGAGGAAATGTGAATAGTAATTTCATGCTGTATGGACAAATTATCTTAAAGAAATTAGTTTTCCAAACTTTTTCCTTGCGATCTTGCTTCTCCACTCCCTACTTAAAGGAATATTAAGGTCTCTGTGGTACGATGAGTGAAAGTCATTTATGACTGTTCCAATGCTTACTTGAGTTAAATAATCAAAATAAGCCTGGAAGAAAAATCTTCACTTTTCTTATCAGTACCATATTATTTTTTGGTGTACAAAATATAATGTACTAACCTTGAGAGAATTTAAACAGAACTATCCTGTTGACTGTCTTCTGGTGTTTGTGGTAAAAGTTTGTCTAACATATTCCTTAAGATCTCTACTGCTGAAGACCCTACAGTTGCCCAGGTTTTCTATAGCCTGGGGCTTCATCATTATTGTGAGAAAGATTTTGCCTTCCCTCCCTGGTCTAAGCGTACCTTTTCTCACTGCAATTTAAAATGCACAAACATAAAACCTAGATTATTTCATTTCTCTTTACAAGGGCCTCTGAAATTCATAAAGAACTAGGTCTTTCAGCTAAATAGTACCTAACTCTTTTATGCTACATATTTCTCTTGACCCCTCATCTGTCTCATTGCTCTCCTCCATCTATCTCTTGGAACACAATATCTGAAACGCGTGTTTAAACAGAAATTCTATCCATGCTGTGTAAATAGGGTTCACCACATATATCTTGCAAGTATTAACTCTTGTTTGTAGATCCCACTATGATATTTGCCTTCAACAATATCATGACATTGACTCATGCTTTGGTCACAATCTAAAACAATGCCCAGATTTTGTTCTGAAGAAGTTCTGTTTAGTCTTTGATTCTTTACTGTGTATTTGCAAAACTGATTAGCTATACTTTAGTAGCTCCTTCATACATTGAAATTTCATAGAAATCATAGAATGGTTTGTGTTGGGAAGGGTCCTTAAAGATCACTTGGTTCCAATCCCCTGCCATGGGCAGGGACACCTTCCACCAGACCAGGTTGCTCCAAGGCCTGTCCAGCCTGGCCTTGAAC
Organism: Coracopsis vasa; assembly: GCA_026283785.1. Lineage (NCBI taxonomy): Eukaryota > Metazoa > Chordata > Aves > Psittaciformes > Psittacidae > Coracopsis > Coracopsis vasa. Next base: position 95,388 of record JANHGB010026682.1, read on the forward strand.
ACTGCTGGGGATGGGACAGCCACAACTTCTCTGGATAACCTGTGCCAGTATCTCACCACCCTCACAGTGAAGAAATTTTTCCTAATATATAATCTAAATCTACTTTCTTTCATCTTAAAGTCAGATTTAAGCTGAAGTCCCTCTCCATATTTCTTGTAAGCCCCTTGAAGGTATAGAAAGGCCTACAATAAAGTCTCCTTGAAGCCTTCTCTTCTCCAGGCTGAACAAAAGCCCAGCTGCCTCAGCCTGTCTCCATAGAAGTGGTGCTCCAGCCCTCTCATCATCTTTGTGGCCCTCCTCTGGACTTGTTCTGACAGCTCCGCATTCCAACACAAGTTGGGGGCTCAGAGCTGACACAGTTCTCCAGGTAATATCTTAGAGTGGAGAAGAGAGTGAGAATCACCTCCCTTGACCTGCTGGCTGTGCTTCTTTGAATGCAGCCCAGCATACAGGTGGCTTTCTGGGCTGTGAGCATGCACTGCCAGGTCATGTTTCGCTTCTTGGCAACCAACACCCCCAAGTCCTTCTCCTCTAATTTGCTTTTAGAAATGTGTGTAAGGTTACAAAAGTATGTAAGTGGGATTAATGCATGTTAGTCAGTAGTAGCTCTTGATTAAGTCGAAGCACAATGCTAATAAAATCTGCGGAGTTGTTGAGTTTCAGTGTCTCACCCTTATTCCAACAAAATGTTTAAAATGTTCTTTGAAATAAGACTCTCAAGTTGCATTGTCAGGCTGAATTCAGCAGTTAAAGACAGAAGCAGATCCAAGGCTTCTTCACAAGAAACTGACTTCTGGCGTCTAATTCTGTGCAACAAATTGTTGAGTTTGTTCTGATTTTTTGTTTTGTTTTGCTTTTTCTATTTGGCTGGTTTTACTTTTTTGAACACGGCATGGGAGGAAGATATTAGTCAAGTCTGTATTTAATTGTACAGGTTAAACTCGCATTAAAAAGTCTTATTCCATTTGTGCAAGCCAGGTTTCAAGCTAGCAATTGACTATTGTATGCAGATAATATGCGTAAGGTATAAACTGCAAAGAAAGAACCCTTGTGAAAGGAAGATGGGCTTGAGTCATTTAAATGGCTATGCCTAGGCATTTCAGCTTCTGACTTCTACCTAGGAGTTCTGTCTGTCTTACGCTAACAAGCTAAAATCTTCGACTGGGAGTGAATGGTTATATTGAGTCATATTAACTTGTGCAGCTATTCAGTATGTAAATTGGGGCAAGTTGCTATGGTAACCTGCTGCATAAAACAGCTATCCTTGCAAGCTGAACAGGCCCATCTGATGTTGAACCCCATGGTGTTCGGAATCCGCTTTGATCCCAAGGAGCCAGTGTCAGATACATGGTGAAGAGGACAATACTGCACAGCCATCCTGTGCTGTGTGTAATCAGTCAGCATTTTTCCTCTGTGCCATGAAACCCATAACCTGCTCTTCCTCTACATGAAAAACACCAGACACACATTTATTTCTTAAGGATTTTTTTTTTTCTCTTATGCTGAAATTAAGGCAAATTGTAATTTGCAACATTTAACTGTTATCTTCAGTGGTTTGTAATGAGAGAACTCTTCATAGTTTTTTTTCTAGTGAAGAATTAATTATTTTGTGATTACATAAACTTCTCCATTATTGTCCTTTCATATTTGTTCAGAAGTTAGCCTACCAGTCATCTTTTGTTTTGATTTGCCTTAGTCTTTCACTGCAATAACAGAAGTCACTTCTATTTAATTTCACTAGAAAAAAAATGCATTTTTTACATATTTGAAGCAGAGTTAGCAGACTGCATTAGTATTTGAACATTAATGGGTTGCCCAAGGAAGTTGTGAATGCTCCGTCCATGGCGGTGTTCAAGGCCAGGTTGGACAGAGCCTTGGGCGACATGGTTTAGTGGGAGGTGTCCCTGCCCATGGCAGGGGGGTTGGAACTAGATGATCTTAAGGTCCTTTCCAACCC
>JANHGB010026684.1:0-11978 GCA_026283785.1 Coracopsis vasa
CATATTTAGGTCTTGGTTTGCCTCATTTTAAAGTATCTCAGTGGCTCAGTAACTGCTTCTGAAAGCTCCCCGAAGCACCAGAGCAATGTTCATTTTCTGCCCTGATTACTATGTAATAAGCTCTGCTGCAGTGTTGGGGTGGGATTGCTGCTGCCCCCAGTGATGCTCAAGTGGCACACGCTGCTGTTGGCTTCATGGAGGTGAGCAGTAAAGGGATGCTTCTTGTCACAGCTGGTGAAGAGAATGTCAGCAGAGCTTTAGCCACTCTTAGGTTACGCTCCCCAGCCAAAGCAGAGAGGGATGGTCCTCACTAGGTGATGGATGCTCCTGTTTAAGGGTGGGATGAAGATGTCCTGCAGATGACTCTATTGAGGAAGCCCATTTACACAGGACACTGAGCATTCAGCTGTCATTGCAAACCCACATTTTCTGTGAGACCTGAAGTTTACATTCAATGTATAAGGAATGCCAATGCCAGCCTGTCGATGTCTTTCATTCCATCAGGGCTCTCATCTGTATGAATCAAGCCTTTCATTCAAGTGCCAGCTTGGGATGCAGCAGGGGAACTGTAGAGTTCAGCTTTGGGAAGAGAGAACTTGCTTTTGCTGGAGCATTGGATAAGCTGCCACGTGCCCACATCTCCCTTAGGAGCTGAGGTTATCCAAGTCTTAGCGTTATTGTCAATAATCCTTGTGCACCACTAATTGTGGTATCTGACTTTCAGGGCATTGCTGGAGCAGATGGCCTCCCAGGGGACAAAGGAGAACTGGTAGGTGTCCTAAAATGCAGTAGAATCGACCCCTCGAATAACAGATAGGTGTAGAGAACCATGTATCAAGGATTAATATGGGCAGCCAGAATTAACCATCCATGGGGTTTTGTCCATCCCAAGAAGTAACCAGGTTGCCTGGACCTGTGTTCAGCACTGGTACCCAGGGCAGGTCTTGTCATTGGAGTCCCCTCCCTGTTGTGCCAGGGACCACTCTGGTCTCCAGCATCCTGGTGTCATTCCTGGCCCCTTTGCCAGAAAAGCCCATGAGCTGCCACGTGTGTGTGATCGTGGAGCTTGGGAGATTTGACTTCAGATGTGTGGTTGCTGAATGATCTTTCTTTCTTATTTCCCTTCTCTTTCTAACAGGGTCCCTTTGGTCCCCCTGGCCAAAAAGGAGAGGTATGTGTCAGACCTTGCAGGCTCATGCACTGAAGCTTTGGGAGCAACCACGTTCATCGCATCTTTAGATGATGAATCTCCATAAACTGTGTTCTGGCGTCACATCCTAGAAGCACGTTTTCTTCCTGAGCATGCTATAAAACCTATGGCAAGGATGACTTTTTGTGGCATTCCAAACACTCAGATGTGTTTTGCTGCAGGAATGACTCCTGTTATCATGACCTATGTATGTAAAACCACTCATACATTGTAGGAAGGGTACATGCCAGATCAGTTAGGGAAACCTGGAGAAAGGCTCAACTAATCCCCATAAGAAATTAATGGGCCATGTGTTCTGTTTTAAGTGTTAGTGGGTTTTAATCTCCTTCTTCATTACAGCCAGGAAAAAGAGGAGAACTGGGTCCAAAAGGTGCCCAAGGACCTAATGGGACAGCTGGAGTACCGGGAATCCCAGGACATCCAGGGCCCATGGGCCGTCAGGGAGAGCAAGGCGTCCCCGGCATCACAGGCAAACCTGGGCCTCCTGTAAGTATTACCTGCTTCTGGGCACAGTCAGGGAGCCTCCCAAGTGGATAAATCATGGGGTTTGGATGCATATTCAAAGAATAAGGTCCTGTATTTAAGCATGTAAACTGCTTGCAACAGAACAGTCTTATACTGGGAGCTTACCGGTGCAAAAAGACTAACACTTTGCAAGCTTCAGAATTAAAGTCTCTGCAGAATTAACCTTCTCCCACAGCGATCCATGAGCACATTATCTGTGTCCATCAGCACAGGCTGCAAGTCCCTGTTCTCATTACAAGAGTGAGGTAGAAGCTGGTCATTTAAAATACAGCTTCTGTTCACCACTTCTGTCTTGGTCCAGAGCTCATGTTTCATCATTCAGGAAAGGTCAAATGAACCCCAGATTAATTTTAACATCATAGATACATATTCAGATATTCAATCTATGCCATTAGTATGAATAGAGCTTCTGAATTGAAGCAATCGTCTTTTGAAGAGTGGGGGGAAAACCCACTGCTCTTCATGCAGGAGCCAGTGCTTCCTACTGAGCTGCTGGCAAGGAGTTTTGTGCCCTGAAGCTTGTGTCAGGGATGATCATGGACAACATGGTTTGTAGGAAGTGTCCTCATTCTTCTGTTCATTGCAGGGCAAAGAGGCCAGCGAACAACATATAAGAGAACTCTGTGGGGAAATGATAAGTGGTGAGTATTACTGAGAGCAAAGGGGCTTTAATTACCACGCTTAGCTGAAGATGGGTAGATCCTGAACAGAAGATGGCTCCTGTGGGTTGCTATTTTTGTGTCTTGGTAAGAAGAAATAAGCTGACCTTTAATGTAAGAACTTATTCAGAGGTCACTTGTTGTCTGGCATGAAACTCATTTTTCTAAGATTAGTACTTTTAAGTGATTCATCATGGCAACAAGCAGCGTGTGCTTAGGGCAGCTTTGACACTAGTACCCCATGCACATACCGCAAGCACTGGCTACAAGTGTGTGCCCTAACCTGTGCTGTTGTGAACTTCAGCACATCACCTTGGTCAGGCCAAGGAGGGGGCTTCTTCCTCCAAAGTTCTGCATTTAGAGGTTATATCTGACCATTGGGATGAAGTTAACTCTGAAAGCTTGTTTCGGAAAACTTGTTTTAGTCATTGCAGTATCATTTTCTAGAATAGTTGGTATTTTTTCAAGTGGTTGAGGAAAAAGGAAATAATAGCTCAAAAACCTGCGGATTTCTCACCAAAATCGAAGTGTGTAGGAGTGCAGGGAGCAAGCTCTGCCCAAGTACACAGCTCTGCTTTAATGCCAGGCACTTGCTTTTCAGCTCTCACTCAATTAAGCACACTCTGTGGCAGACAACAAACAGCCAAGCAAAGAGTGAAGATGGTGGATGTGGAGTTTTTAACTGTTCTGTTTTAATTGCTCTTTTCAGACCAAATTGCACAGTTAGCTGCTAACCTGAGGAAGCCCTTGTCTCCTGGAATGACGGGTCGGCCTGGCCCTGCTGGGCCCCCAGGTCCGCCTGGAGTTGTGGGAAGCGTTGGGCATCCTGGTCCTCGTGGTCCCCCAGGATACAGAGGACCAACAGGAGAGCTGGGTGATCCTGGTCCCAGAGGTAAGAAGGACTAAACCAACCTGCTTCTCTTTTATGCCCACATAAATAAAGTGCAAACGTGCACTCATTTCAGCAGTGGAGGAGGCAAAGTCAAGCCTTGGGGTTGTAGAGGGCAGTTTTGCATCCTTAGGGATGCAGTGTAAAAAGATCCCAGCACTGTCCTGAGAACTTTGAGCTTCTCCTGTTCTTTCCTCTTCCTGACCTTGGATCCAGCTGCAATTCACAACCCATTGTTGAAATCCTCGTTTTTGATTAAAGGTGACACTGGCGAGAAGGGAGACAAGGGACCTGTTGGTCAAGGTATTGATGGGCCTGATGGTGATCAAGGACTTCAAGGTAAGTCTGTGCAACTTACTTCAGTCATGGTTTAAGAGGGACAGCTCTGCATAGTGTCAGCAGTGCATTAGAACCACTTTGTCCCTGTAACTGTTATAGTGGGGTTGTTTTCCTGGGATTAGAGTCGGTGGGGAGAGTTGGGACAGCAGAACTTCATTAATTCATTTCATGTTTCTGGACATATTTAGTTTTACCAGAAGCAAACACACCTTCCCAGTGCAGTGATTCTGAGAGACAGCGGTGCTATTGCTCTGTACCTGGCTCTAATCCCAGTTCCTGAAGTCACAAATCCTTTCTCAAAAGATTCAAAGATTAATTTATGCAAATTAATGAGTATCTATTAGAAACTTGCAAGAATAGTCTTTATTTTGCTCACCTATTAAAGCAGCTTTCTAATTGTGATTACATCTGTACAATGAATAAGCTACAGGTTCTGCACCCATACGATTTCATAGAAGCAGAATATTTATACCCCCTTGTCTTAGATCCTTCCATAAAATAATTGCCTTAATCCATAAATGTTTTCTTTTCCAAAGCATGTAGAAAGAGGTGTTTCACATATTAGATACTGAGAGCATTTGTTCTACTCAGGAAATGTAAAATCAACAGCAGATGCAGCTCATCACTTCCATGGCTAAAAAGAATCAGGCACCATTTCTCTACTGTAATTGAGACAGAAAAGCAGGTTTATAGCTGATAGAAGTGTCCCTCAGGGAGACAGAATCCTATTTTAGGAAGCCTCAGTAGCCTGCTGTTAGGGCAGTTAGTGGTTTGTGAATCATTTCTGGCATCTTAAGGGAAAAAAAGAAGTTAACAGCTTGAATCACCCGAAGCAGAAACTCTTTTTGCCAATAAACAAGCCATGTATTTCATTGTGAGCACAGTTTTGAAAGCAGATACAGGTAGAAAGGAAACTCCTGATCTGTAATGGCAGGGAGATGTTCTGTATCATCATTCTCTCCACTCTCCTTTCCTCACTCAGAATCTGAGTTACAACTAGACTAAAGGAGGTGCAATAAACTGAAGCAGGTGAAGGCCACAGCCTCCCACTAAGGAGGAAGCTGGTGGCTGGGAAGGAGGGACAGTTGTGAGAGCTCCTGTTGTCACAATAGTAAGGACGTATCTTGAGCAAACTATTCAGGGATGGTGTAAAATAATCCTGGTTAGTAATTACTTGGTACTGCTATGACTGAGGCAGTACTGAGGTGAAATCCAGTTCCACAGTGGTCAGCAAAAGGCAAATCAAACACACTCAATACTAAACATCCACCATCAACACAAAGGCACTCTAAAAAATCCAACGCATATACTCCAGAGTCAGGCTAAATTTATTCAACACCTTGTACTCAACAAGTCTCATGTACAGACACTTCAAAGGATTATAAGAATTCTAAAAGTAACACATATATTTACATGTATATTTAAAAAAGGGAAAAAAAAAGAAATAAGGAAATAATTCATGTAACCTCTTTCCCCTTCTTGTTCAGGACCACCTGGTGTACCTGGAGTCACTAAAAATGGTCGTGATGGTGCTCAGGGTGAACCCGGTCTTCCAGGGGATCCTGGTACTCCTGGTGCTATTGGGGCTCAGGGAACTCCAGGAATATGTGACACATCGGCTTGCATGGGAGCTGTCGGAGTATCAACTTCCAAAAAATCATAAAACAACAGTGCAAGAAGTGGAGAAGTGACTGAATATTTAAATAAACAGTGCATTGTAAGAAAACAGACAGAATCCTCCTAGTGCTAAATGGACAGATGTGCCTTCTATTGTATTGAGTGGAGACTTTGACACAGTTCTATGAGAAAGAAAGCATCAGATGAAAACTTTTCATTAAAAGATGCTTTATGAGTATTTTTCTCCTTTCCCCCCAATTACTGTCCAGAATTTTTACTGCTTAACAACCTCACCTTCTCTTTCTCCCTTTGTTCAAGAGACCTGCAAGAGGAAGCAGTGTTCCTTCTTACTGTGTGCTAAAGATCACGACTTCTCTGTATCAATCTTTGAGCCTTGTCACTTGAATCCCTTGGTGCTGCTCCCACTGACTTTGGTTATTGCAGGTTTGTGCACTAAGACAGATGCTATTAAGGTGTTCAGGCACCAAACTGCTCCTTCCATCAGTGGAAATTAGGCATTTAAGTATCCTGTATTTCAATATCTTAAGACTCTAGCCCAAGTAAAGCCCTTAGCTTAGGTCTGTGCTGTCAGTTATCAATTTTCAGATTGCACCTCAACTATTTGCCAAGACCAGTAACTAGTAATCCTCTTGCAGTTAAAGTCTGCCAAAGTGAAATGTATATATTTTAATTTACAAGGAAGAATTTCTGTATATTTCCATATGATAATAAAGGAAATGAAGTAACAGCGTTTTCATGACCTCTACTTAAGCTATTTGCACAGTAATTGTGAATGAACCCCCCAATAAGAAAGGATGCTCGTCTCAAGTCCAGCCAAAAAGCCCTGTATGAACTGTTGTAAAAATAAAAGGAGATTTTTTTTAACCTTTGTGATGTTGTAAGTGTCGTTATACACAAACTAACTCAGCTAAATTCCACTTTCCAGAACTGGTTTTACTAGGATTGTTTGGGAATAAACTGGTGCAAAATTGTCCATGTCCGTGATTTAAAACAGTATTTCTTTTGGGAGACCTTTTTTGTCCTTTAAAACCTACTAATATCATCTATTTTAAAAAATGAGTAAAACCACTCTCAGCTCCCACACTATTCTGTTTCTGCCCTATATGCTGAAGCCTATGAACATAGGAGTCATATTTAGCTTTAAATATGAAAATAGCTTGTGTTTTTAAATAATCTACTGTTTACAATATGCCACTCTTGGACTAAAGTAACAACACAAGAACCTTTTGGACAGTTGTGGGATAGACATTAAAAACAGCACTGTATTTACAGAAGAATGCTAACACCATTGTATCACTCTTTGGGGCCAAGCATGTTAAAATGTGTATGGCAAATGTACACTTCATTATAGCAGCACAGTTTAGGAACTCTGCACTTATGCCATTAAACAATCTGATTTGTTAATGGAAAAATATGGGCATTCTAATATAGCAACTTCAATTTCTTTTTACACTTGAAGAGTACATTTGCATCTAGTCATTAAAATAACAGGACAGATGAATGTTCTATAGCTATTCCTAACTCTACTGGCTCATCTCTTAAATAAAACAAACAAACAAAAAACCCCAAAATACCCCAAAGTAGAATGACAAATAGAAAAAGAACATGTTTTTTTATAACTAAAGGGGAAAAATACTTAGCTGTCATGACATTTTCTTGTAGGTCCCAAAGCCCCTTTAACAGAGCACTGATTTCTGTTGCTAGTACTTCACTGTCATTTCCACTTTGAATAAAGAATGTTTTCTGTAAAGCTCTATTTATATATTTTACAAGATACATTTTGTAATTCACATTCAGCATGTAAATGGAGAAAATAAAACGGTGTGGGCCATTGTTAGCCATACAACTCAAGGTGGTCAGAGGTCAGGCTACTTGGTCTCCATAGCCATACGTATTTTCCTGCGCAGGACACGTTACAAATGAGTCTGACCTTGGGATTTTTAGTCTCCTGCCTGTTTTACCACAGAACACAGTCTCAAATTCCTACAAATCAAAATATAAGAAAAGAAATAACAATTATGTTTAAGGTAGATATTTAATTCAGATGTGTAGTTTTTGTTTCACTAGTGTCTTTGGGGGAAAAAAGACCCTTTAGTGGGAAGTGCTGAGGGGCCATCCCACTATCTAGACAAGCAGGTTTTCCTATACAGACTCCACCAACTCTCTTAAGATACTGAATAGAGTGAAACTTGCAATTACTGGTGTGGTTATACATGAGCTGCTCATACAACACATAATCCTTTACTATTCTCACCCACTTTGAGGTGGGAATTAATAGAAAATTAAGGGGGGTAGAATGAATCAAGAGAACCTCAGTTCTACATTGTTGTCCAGATAGATAGTATAATGCTCAGGACTTAATATCTGACTTGAAAACCCTGCTCGAGGACATCCTATGACTTCACACTACTGAACCAAACCAGCTAAAAAAGAAAATAAAAAGCAAACATAAAAAAAATAAAGGAAGGTTCAAGGATACAGCAGTCCTTCTAAAACAGCATCACACAGAAGCATTCCACATACTTCGAGCTATGTTGTGATAGCTTTAAGCCATTTCATGTTTTCATCAAGAACAAGAATGATGTTAGAGGTCAAACCTGTTTCAGAGAATCCCCGTGCCTTTCCTGAATGTACTTCAGAAACGCAGTTGTCCACTGTAAAGTTGTTGCCTTATCAGTATCAACAGTACAGAATGGAACCAGAAGATTCAGCTCGTCACAGCAAACCCGGATCCTGCGCCTGCAGGCAAATACAAAAGGTTAGCAACAATGCGAGAGAGGATGGGAAAAATAAAAGGAGCCTACTTACATGCACTACAAGCTGTGGGCTTTGGGGACTTCCTTTTGTTTGCTACAAGCTTTGTGTTTGTGTATCAGTCATGTGTACACAAGTTACTTTGTCTTTATAGAATTGGTTAAGTGTTTGGAAAGCTCTCTTTTTGTTTGTTTATAGAGTAAAAACCAACAATCACAACAACATACATCATTCTTGCCTGTAACACCCAGCCCTCACCACCTGCACTGCTTGTCCTCGTAGGTAAACCAGAACACATCCAGTTTACATTTGACTCTGGAGTATGACAGGAATATTGCAGTATCAGCTTCAAAACCTTTGTTCTACCACTCCTCACAGAAATTACCTCCTGTCTCTCTCCATGCGGTTATGCCTTTCTCTTCGCTGAGCGATTCCATCCTGAATACCACTTTGCATCTGCAGGCTTGAACTGGACTGTGCTGCCTGCCAGGGGCCCTGGGCAGCTGTGGCACTCTGGCTACCATCACGTGTGTTCTGAATTTCACTGAGAGGTTTGCGATCTATGTTTGGATCCAATGGGCTTATTTTGCTGCAACTTCTTCTGTTTAGCGCTTGCTTGCACAAGCTCTCTTCTTGGAAAAAACAAAGAGGAAAAGAAGAACCTATTTATGACCCTCCCATTGAGCATGGGAATTTTTTTGTGTTGCTTTATTTATGTGGAATAATCGTTGCAGTTTTATTGCCAACCAAGATAGACTCATAGCTTCCTTCAGAAGCCCTAAAGCACCACTTGCTCTTTCAAAATCCACCCAGCTTCTGTTTTCTGAGCAAACCCACTGAGCTCATGCCTGCCTTTGATCAGCACTTGAAGTAGTCCTTTACATGTTCCTCAGTTTGATACTGACTGGACCTGCTGTATCAACCTTGGGGGACAAAAAGGTGCAGAAAGAAACCAGTTGCTTACTCTAGGCCTTATTCAAAGGCACTTTGCAGCCTCATGGTTTTCGCATTTCCAGGTAGAAGTGGTAAATGATTTTGAAAGTAGAGCTAAACTCACAAGTACCTGGAGAAATCTAGTCCCATATTACCTATAGCACATCTCAGACATAACCCCCCCACACCTTTTGATTCACTAAAATCATATTCATTCTAGAAAACACACAAATTCAGAACAACAACAGATCTGAAAGCCAAAAGAAAGCAAACTGAAAAGAAGTGGTTTACCTCCAACTTTAATCCAAACTTCCTCAGGCAAAGCTTTATTCATAGCACCTGCTGCCTGCTTCGTGGAGTCAATTTCCTGATAGCAGAAAGAGAATGCCTTGGATATCCCAAGGTCTTGATGTTGATGTTTGGCAGCTTCCAAAATAGCACAAGATGCACCAGAGGTCTGTGAAAACCAAAAAGGGAATACTTAGAGGACTACATACATTAAAAAGAGACTGTTTTGATACCTTCCTGTTAACTTTTTAAGTTTTAGACCTGTGATTCAATTGTGATTCAATGAGTTGTATCAGAACAAATCCCCATTACTTCTGCCTACAACCTTGGGATTTTCACAGACATAAGATTTTTCTGGGGACACCTGACTCTTCTCAGTGCTATGCTATCACTCTTGATTTTGGAGGGGGAATCTTATCTTCCATCAGAATTGATTAGAAAGAATGGAATCATGCAAAATGGTATCAAGTGTCTCCTTGTCTTGCACAGATGAAGCTGATGATGCACTGATGAACTCAAGAATACAATCTTTCTAGTAATAAGGCTAGTTGATCATTAACAGGCTACTTGATCATTACCTGGATGCAGGTTGTTACAAATGCCACACCATTGATTTGAGCAAGGATTTCTGGATGGTCTTAAAGATTAATGTAAGAATAAATAAATTACAGCTCATTCTGACATCCTTATTCAAACCAAGTCACACTTCAACACAAACCTCTAGAATCATATTACACCTAAGAGGTTAACACTATTAGCTTTTGAAATCAGCAGAGCACAACTAGAGGTGACTACGTTACCTACCTGTGCTTGTGAAGGGTTGGCACCTCCAGCAGTAGAACATGCATTCATAGTCAATACTGGGTATGGGAACTGTGAGGAAGGAGAGGCAGGGGATGTCTTATTTTTCCCTAGTGCAGCACACTTGTTTTCTTGCTGATGGAGAGGAACACCGATCAGTTCGGACGGCTGTCGAATCAATGTTACTAAACTTAAAAAGAAACACACACACACAAAAAGAAACGACACAGAAAACATACCAGACTGACTACCTGAAAACGAGCACAGAAAGATGCACAGCTACACGTACTTCTAGTAACTACCACCAAGAAATTACTTCCATTTACTGTAAAGAGAAATCATTCTTATTGCCATACTGCCTACTTCAGGGACAATCAGCTGAGAAGGTATTTCATTCTGTGCAGTAACACAGGCTTTAAGCCTCAATAAAACGTTTCATCAGCACACTAACAGAGTTACAGGGCCAGGGGTGAAACAGTACCTTTGCTCAAAGTTTTCCCCATAGTCAGGCCACCATGTTATAACACTGATCGACAGCTCTTAATATTTTATTATGATAAAAAAAATATCTCCTTTGCTTTTAGCAAGCTGCATGTTAAATGTTCTTCTCTCACCTCTATTTATATTGCACGTTGTTAGCAAGAATAAAGTTGTAAAGTAATTCAGTTTGGAACTACATGCTGCACCATTCATGCAATGTACAGAGGGCCCTAATCTGAGTCAGTGGAGTTGCAGCCACCTTTTAGAAAGCCCAACCCATCATCCTCATGTATTAAATCAAAGTACTGCTCTTAAGTTTCATTTAGAAAACCGGCTTTGAACTCTACGACGATACACAGTCTAACAACATAAACTAAAAGTAATTGCAACACACTTGTTAAGGGTTACTCCAGATTCTTGGGGTTCTTGACATCTGGGGTTCTCTGTCTGGATGCTGTTGAATCTGTCTTCCAACCGAACTCTGACTGCAGATTTAGATCTAGGCTCTGGTGCCGAATTTTCAACAAGTATGTTTCCTTTATTGCTCCCAACAACATTCTCACCATGTTTAACTTTTACTAAGCTCTGTCCCGGGACTGCTACCGAGCTACTGTTAGGCGTTTTATCTGTATGGCTCAAAGGGAGGTTAGACTCGCTAAGTAACATCATTCTGAGCTCCTGAAGGTCAGCATAGCCCAACCGTGGGTTTGAACTGCTGTCAGCGGGTAACCCTGACTGGCAGCTAACCGGGTACACTGGGTTCCCAGTGCTGGTTGGTAGGCACCCCTCCTGCCTGGTGTGCGGTGAGGTCTGCAGAGGGGGGTCTGCAGGGTTGCCAGGCGAGGAGAAAGCACTGAGCCTGGCTTGCGCTTCACCTTCGCTAGCTTGTGCCTCGGCGTGTGAGTAAAGCATGTGCTGCAGCTGGGTGTACTCAATTTCCATCATCTCCACCAGGCTGACGTCTGGGGTGGTGAAGCTAAGAGTTTGCTCACCAAAGGAAACGTCACTTGAGCCTCCAGGTCCGACAGCAACCGGAGCGGGATCAGGAACACTAGGTGTGCTCTGAGGGATGGAGGTCTGAGGCTCCTCCGGGGCTGATCCTGACATGACTACAGTAAACCTAATCAGTTACCAACGTCTCTTTCAACGGTAAACCACAAACCCTGAAAGAATGAGCAGTGCTAGCCATTTAAAAAGGAAAACAAAAAGGGAAATAAGAAAACCCCCACGCACTTCAAACACCGAGCGCACCACCGCCGGGTCACAACGCTCGGGCGGCGCGGTACCACCACACACGGCCTCACCACGTCTTCCCCCCACCGGTTCCGAGGCAAAACCCTCCCTCCCGCTCCAGCACAGCCGCTCACAGACACGGATCTCCCCCGCCACACGCCCCGCTGAGGAGGGGGTGGCTCCAGGTACCTACGACTCCCTCACAGCAGCGCCCATGGGCCTGCGGGCC